>NW_004624825.1:8976800-9043298 GCF_000247695.1 Heterocephalus glaber | reverse complement strand
TATATATTCATTCATTCCTTGGAAGTGCCTTCCCTAGCTCGAGGAAATTAAAATTCCATTCTAAATGCTAGTCTAATTTTATCCATTAAGTTTTCTGTGCTCCAAATCTGTTTGTTCTCCTACTCACTCCTGTGGCCGCAATTAGGGGCCTCACTGATGCTGATTACTTCTTTTTAATCATCATGAAACAGCTTTATTTTATTTAGGCAATTGCTGAACACCTAGGCAGCTGAGCGGCAAATGCTCCTGCCACTGCCACTGAGAGCTCCAGGGCAGATCTGCATGCAGGCAACATATAGGTTCTGCCTGGCCAGTACTTTGTAGGATTACCTACTAGGAACAGTGTGACTTGAAAGCCTTTCCCAAATGTGCATTTTTAGTCTTCCTTTAACACACCCTCTTATACATGTTGGAGCTGTATATAGGGTATGATTGAAAAATATGTTATCTGTTTAAATAAAAAAAATTATTACAGGAAAAGACACACTGCCACTAATTCTCTTCAGAATAGCCCCCCTCATTTTAAACACACTTAACCCATCATTCCTGCCACCGTTTGAAGCAGTTCTGGAAGTCCTCTTGCGTATCTTTAGTTGTGTGTTTTTGTTGTCTGTCTACCTCATTATTCTAAATTGATCCACAATGACCTTTCACGGTCATTCTGACTTTGGGGAAGAGCTAGAAGTTGCATGGTGCCAGATCCAGTGAATAAGGTGGATGTGGACCACACCATAACGTTTTTACAAGACTGTCTTTCTGGTGAATGATATTTGGCAGCAGCATTTATCATATGTTTTACTGCACCTGGTAGAGACACTCATGAAAAAGGTCTTCCAGAACTGCTTTAGAAAGTGGCAAGAATGAAGGGATAAGTGTGTTGGAAGTGAGGGGAAGTATTTTGAGGGGAAATACTGGCAATTTGTCTCTCACATAGTAAATGTTTTAATTTAAACATTTATCATATTTTTCAATCATGCCTTGTATTTCAAAGATGACTCTGATCCTAATGAGGAAAAGTTTTCTTAGAATAATGTTCCCTGGTGGTCTCACAAGTGGAGACATAGACTTCATAATCTGTCATTAAGCCTCTTTTCTTCTTGCTTCTAACCCCATTTGTACTGCTTTCCTATCACAGCTATTGCAATTCTTATGTCCCTGAACTCTGTGAGGGGTTTCAGGCTTTGGTAAAGCACACAAATGAACAGATAAATACAGAGGAGCTTTTCCCTGGGGAGATGAGCTTCCTCCTCCCACAGAGAGAGTCTCAAGCCCCATGTGGAACCTAAGGTTGGGTTCTGTAATCTCCCTGTTTTAAGATCTAACGACTTTCTCCATTGGAGAATACTTGCTAATGTTTAAACCAATACTTGCTAATTTTTTTTTCTTCTTTGGTACCGGGGATCGAACTGGGATCCTTGCACTTGTGCAGCAGGCGGGGAAACACTTGCTAATGTTTTAAACAGTAATTACCTCTCCACCCAACCCTTCCTTAACTTTTCTAGCCAGAAGGAACTGTTTTTCCCTCTAACAGTCGTTTGCATGGTGACACCTCTGTGTCCGGCCCTGTGCTGAGTTGTACAGCTATGAAAATGAAGGAGAGCAGGTCCTGTCTTTATAGAGGGTAGGGTGCTGTGGGCATGCATGTAAGTACAGGGCAGTAGGATCAGAGGTTAGGCATGCCTTCCTTTGTACTCCCATTGTACCTGCACTGTCCTGGGTGACCCTGGGCCATTCACACTTTGAAATCATGGAGGTAGAGACTGTATTTTCTTTCCTTCTCCTTTGCTTACCACTTTCCCTTCCCTTCTTGCCTCACAGCTCTAGCACAGTTCTTCGAATAGAATAGTTACTCAAGGACTATCTGTTGAATGCATTAGTCCTCTAAATATTTTAGTTTATTTCAAATGTGATTCTGCTCTCAATCTTTTTGTTAGGGCCATTTCATTTATCTTAGAAGATAAATTGATGCATGGTCCTATTTCCCAAACTAATTATTGTTTTCATGACATTATTTAGGCTTTAAATTCTTCCTGTATTTTTCAAGTGGGTATAGAGTCTTGTGAGAATGTGCCCAATGTCCACTGTCTTTGGGAACTTTCATTTCATGAAACTAAATGATAACAAAAATAAAAATTTTCAGCTTAATCGACCACAGCTCCTTTTCTGATAAAAATCCCTAGAAACCACAAGAGTCTATCTCTGTAATGATGAAAAGGCCTATTCCCATTGGGAATTTACCATTAGACAATAAAGTATTAAGCCAAAAGCTGAAAATTCAAATTTTCACTTCAAACTTATGAAGAAACATGAAAATTTAGCTCAAGAAGTACTCATGCATCACCTGAGACAGCAGAGGAGGGATTGTCCATGTATGGCCAGAGTCGAAGGTCAAGTACTTACTTGGGTGGACCTGGAGTATTGTTCCACCTCCAAAAGTGAGTGTTCCACCACCAGTGTATACACCTTGGTGCAAAGCAGTACAAATACCTGGCCTCTGCTACCTGGGGCAGTTACCTGCAACCCCTTATACATTTAGAGCCATCTTTCTTAGGAAACAAAGCTTTCAAACAGTTTATTCTACAATTTTGATGTTTTTTGATGCTGTTTTTCTTTCCAGGTAGATGTATACCTAATAAATAGTCTTGCTAAGTTTCTACCTCCCTCTCTGCAGTTCTTGTATTTGCCAACCCCATTTATGATTTCAGAAATGTTGAGTCGGTCTGTCAAGGTCATTCACTGTAGCAAGAGGGCTCAGGATGGGCAAACCACAGGCCAAACAGGTAGCCTTTGAGGTGAGGATCTTCCTTCATAGAGTGCAGGAGGGATGGTGGAAGCAATGCAGTGATTTGGTTCAAACAAGACTCTACAGTCAAATAGGTTTGAGTTAAACTATGGCTATGTTATTCCTAGCTATGTGATAATGGGAAGAATCTTATCCTAAGCCTCCATTTCTTTATTTGTAAAATGGGCACAATACCAGTTACCTATCAGGATGAATATGTTCATTGGATAAGGACTTCTAAAAAGGACAGAGTGTCATCTGCTGGGGTTCAGGGGACATGGTGGTAGAGAGTCAGCCCTAGGGAACAGGGGCAGGGCTGACCTATTGGTGCCAAGAAGAAAAGCTCTACTTCAGAAATAAGATGTGATATAATAAGAGTAAAATAATAAGAGTGAAGTCCCTTTTCTCAAAATTTGAGTATTTGTCCTCTAAAAGCAAAACCCTTAGCAAGCATAGCGTCAATTATTCCATTAGATCTGACAGGAATAGTCACTCCTGCTCAACAAAGGGCTTCTTTCAAGATGGAGCAGACCACAGCACACTTTCACTCTCGAGATGCCCTTCCATAAGATTGTCTAAAAATGTCCTCTGATCATTTCAGTGATACTCACATGGATGAACAATGAGGCCGGTCCCTCTTCCAAAGGTAAGTTTGTAGTTTCCTCCTGATACTCACAGTGAGGGAAGCCTTTGATAAATCTTGTCTCCTGTTACCTCTCTACCACTGCCCCAGTGAGGGTGGGGCAGCAATCCAGGGAGACACTAGTCAAGCTCCTGGTCTTGCTGGACACCTGTCCTGCTGTCTTTAGAGCCCTAGGTTCCTAGGGCCACAGACTGGAGCCAGGGGTGAGGGGGCTGGGGAGCACCTCGACTCCCAGTTACCTTGAGAAAACACCTCTCTCCTGTCTGCAAAGCAGCAGGGCAACAACCTCCTACATCCTAACCCTAACCCCCAGGATCACTATTACCCCTGGTTCTTGGGGCCAATGCTCTGAAGGTCTCACTCTGTGTCTCTTTTATCAGACAGAAGCAAGCAGCTTCTGAAAATGCCCTGAAGATGGAGAGTGAAGGAAATTTTATCTGATATTTTGCTGAAACTATTCTGATCGTCTGTCCTTGAAGCTCTCCTTGTTCTCATCCTTCCCTTTTCATAGCTCCTAGATGCTTCCCACTCTCAGCCTTCTTTCCTACACCAGGCCTAGAGGTTTGATTTCTGCATAATCCCATCCGAGCAAGACTCCAAGCATATTCAGGCTGTTCTTGTGATTTTTATCCTTTCCTCTTTACCACTTGGGAATAGGCCAAGGCACCCAAGGCCCTTGGATTCCTTTATTTCTAGTGACCTTGACTCAGTTATGGCCCTGTGTCTATGAAACCCTAGGACTACAGACAAAAAGGTCACAACACTTTCCATAAAACTTCCAAAAGACAGGAGAAATCAGAACTCATGTGCCTACATCAGAGAGGAAAAAGTGAGGCTTACAGCAATCATAGCTGGGTCTACCATTCCGAGCCAAGGCAGGAGCTCAGCCTTCAGTCCCCAGTCCTTGTGTGCTTCCAGATCGCAGCATATCTCACACTGAGTCTAAAGGTCACATTGGCAAAGAGCTGGGACTTGCCCTGCTCTGTGCTGACCTTCTGCATGAGGCTGCCCCTGAGACATGACCAAAGTGTCCCCAAGGTTCTTCCAGCTCTCACTTCTGTGGTCCTTCCCTCAGAGGACTGCACAGCAGCTTCATATAGAGAATGGAAGTGTGGTCAGGGGAGGTGCCAGGAGAAGGGGAGGTGGAAGAAATCAGGGTCTGCAAAGATTTGGGGCACTTCTCATTTAAGATCCTTGGGTGTGACACTGATGAATGATACAGCCTTTCCTCCCTTCCCTAGAAATACAACAAGAAACTGGCCAGCACCAGGGTGGCCCCGTGGAGGGTAGTTCAGAGAAGATCCCAGCTCACTTACTTGGTAGGACAACCACTTGAGTCCCCTTCCCAAAAGTCAGTCTGTTGTTGCTGTAGGTACACTCTGAGAAAGTGCATTACAAAAAGGTCTAGGGTTTGCTTATCCTCTCATGGGGACACAGCCCTTTCACACCCAGGAACAACTAATCCTGAAGTGTTCCCTGTGATGGGTGGTTGGCGGACCCCTCCTTAATGGGGAAAACAGCACCAGCCCTCAGTTCCTCCACGGCCTTCCTTTTCCTCCTCACAGCCACCAACAAACATTGTCTCTGGCCATTTCTCTTTTGGGAAAAACAGAGTCTTTACAAAACTGTGAAACACAATGCTTCCTACGTAGTCCTGGTGGGTGTGAGTGTTTCTAAAGATACCATGGAGCAGGTGGGTATTTTCCCACCTCATTTTCCATGCTTGAGAAGAAGTCCCTATTTTCTTGGCGACACATTCAAAAACGTATCTTTCACTTTGCCAGAAAGAATAGAAATAAGATCATTTCCAGCCCACTGCACTAGGGCACATGCTAAAAACATGTCTCGGTATGACTAAGAGCCACTGTGCCCCTCTGGGGCTGAGCAAGAGTCCTGGGTGACTCATGCTCAACTCACTCATGTTTCTGTCCTCATCTCACTCAGAGATGCTAACTTCCAGTGGGGCCTTTTGTTCTCAAGAAAGTCAGACATCTCAGCATAGAACAGACTCAATCCATTCCCAGAGACATATGTATAGGCTGGAATCCTATTCTCTGCCAAGGAATTTGGAGGGTCCATTGCCGTCCTGTCCTGTCCAGCCTGTAGGGCTCCCTGCTCCTCCATTCTCCATCCTGGCACATGCACATACAAACTTGTCATTATGAGGGCTTCGTTTCTCTGAGAAGATTGGAAGTTCCTGAGATCAGTGGCCACATTTTAGGCTCCCTTCTTTCTTTCCTTTGTTTCTTTCTTTTTAAACCAACTATGGACCCTGGCTTGTTGATGACACTCAATAATCATCTACTGTGTTGAACTGACTTTTTCTATGCATAATTACTGGGACAAGGAGGCCGGTTATGGGAGAGGTTAGATGCTAAGTATACTCTGAGTAAATGTGAGCTGTAAAATCTAAGTGCGTAGGCAAGGAAAAACCAAGGAAGCATTTCTAAGAGCAATAATAAGGAAGCAGTATAAAAACCAAAACATCTCGAGGTTTGTGTTGATCCTCAGCAGAGAGATGGGAACTAAATAAAAAAATAAAAAAACTTGGACTCAAAGGAAGTGAACATTTTTCTCCCAATATCTTGACAGCAACTTTCTTTAAAGGTTAAAAAGAATAAGGGCTGGGCATTTAGTTCAGTGGTTCTGCCCCCTGCCTCGCAAGCACAAGGAGGCCAGTTCAATCCCTGGTACCAAAAAAAAAAAAAAAAAGAATAATGATGGCAGAAAATCTATACCCTAAGTTAGCAGGATTATTATGATTAATACCAAAATAGTAATAATAAGAACCTATTACATTCTAGAGTAATGGCTATACATATAAATAAATATACAAATGTAAATTCAATATTGGGGTGGGGCTACACATTTCTGGAGTTCTGACTTACTTGGGCTGACCAAAAGTTGTGTACCAGTTCCAAAGATGAGCTTCTGAATACCCATGTTCCCACTCTGACATAACTCTATACAAAATGGTACCCTGTGGCTGGACCTGCCTGGGATTCCCACACGACACTCAAATTTCTTATTGTGTTCCTGCCTCTGTGTGTTTACACCAAAGTGGCAGGAGGCTTACAATTTTACTATTTAACCTTCATTTTCCCAAGACCATTGGAAGATGACAAGAAATAAGGCTGAATGCATAGGAGGTGGGTTCTGTATATAGTGGATTATATAAAAATATCACTATTATTCAGAATGAAAAGTCATTCATGTAATTACAGAGTTTCAGTTCTAGACAGGTGCTAGAGGAGTTTTATCCATCCATGTTTACTAAATGTTTGTTGTATGTTTCTTCCAGGAATGATGCTAATGGGTATCATATAACACAACATTGTTATTGTCTACTTATCTTCTTCTTTAAGCAGCAAAGCTATGCCTCCACACTCTCCTCAACAAAAAGAAAAAAAAAATCAATGAAAATAGATGTGCCTCAATCGTAACACGAATCAGGTTATTTCATGGAACTTACTTGCATTTACCAATAGTCTTGTTCCTGTTCCAAAAATAACTTTGTAGCTTCCAGTATTTCCCACAGTGATTTGTCCTGTGACAAAATGCGGTATTTCCTTCACCTTCCATTTTTATTACACACCTAGGGGGCAGGTTCAGGAAGCCTGCAGTAAGGTGCTAGTAGTAAGAGAATTTAAAAATACTCTTTTAGTAAAACCTACTTGATATTTTCCTGATTTTTCATGAATTAATTTTACCACCTATTCACAGAAAGTTAGTTCTCCAAACTGTAGTCACGGAATAGGGTCCAGGAACAGGCCCCCCAGGTTTTAGTTTCAGCCCTAGTTCTCACTGACTGTACGATATGGGATAATTAAATTAACCCCTCTGCCTCTTAATTCCCGTATTGGAAAAGTGAAGAGTGCCGAACTAGATGATTTCTAAGCTCCTTAGAGCTAAAGTTCTATGATACAATATCTATGGTGAGAATAGATAAATTCCATGTATTTCCCTATTCGCTGTGATTGGGAACACTTCTCATTTCTAAGCAAATCCTGGCAGACAGTCTGAGACAGTATGTATTAGAAAGAGCAGGGCTTCGAGATCAGGCAGGTAGACCCAGATTTGAATTTAGGCCTTTTTACTTGCTAGCAATGAAATCTCAGGCAATATCTTCTCTGAGACTTAGTTTTTTCTTCTGTAAAATAGGATGCTCCTCTCTGCTTTACAGAGTGGTTTGAGGATAAACGATGCTATATACTATCTGTCTAGCATCATGCCCACACATTGGAGGCCCTGAGAGGGCAGGTAGTATTTCCAGGTTAAGTTAGATTATTGATTAACAAGACTATTTCTGTAGGGTTACAGAATTTGTTTATGAAATATTGACTTGAGTCCATACCCTTGAGTCAGATAAACTCTAGGGTGATACAGAGTAAGATCCCAGAACTTCGGATTTTGAGTGCTTCAACCCTCTCATCTCCTGGAAGAGTGTGAGGAACACAGAGGGTCACTGACTTGTTTAATAGCACACATCCAGTTGTGGCCAAATCAAATCCAGCCCTTTGGATGAAGCCAGAAGCCCTGGGGTCCTTTCTCTGTACTTCACTACTCTTCATGGGCAATGTTTAGTGTAAAAGGAATGCCTCATCTGTGGAGTGAGTTGGGTATGACCTATTGGGGTGTGGGTAAAAAGACTTGGATATCACCCCCCCCAGTGCTCCTCTGAAAAATGGCAGTGGAAGTCGGAAGGGTCCATTAGACTGTGGCCATACAATTTTCTGGTCTTCTAGCTTTTCCCCTCTATTGGGCTCAATTTAGCTCAATTCTAGTGTTAAAAAGTCTAATGCTGGACAGAGTTTCTGTTAGCCTCAAGTCTTGGGAAAAGTCTTAATGGTTTGCTAAATTCCACCCCAAAGAAATGTTCACGCTCATATAGTCATTGAATACTTTCACTAATTTATCTCCAAGTCACAATTCCTAATGCTTTAGCATTATATTACATTTAATTAAAAATCAAACATAATGACAAAAGCAATACCTCCTTTCCTCCTGTTCGCTGATACCAAAGCACATTCTGTAGTTACCATAGAATCTGACACTTACTCAGTTCCACTTTCAGCAGGGTGCCTGTCCCAAAGATGAGTTTGTTTCCTCCTCCCAAGTCCCACAGTGTCTGACGCCTCACAATAAACTTCCTCCAGCTGTTTCACCCCTTCTCCTGTTTTACTCTAATGAGTGAGAAAACACTCAATATCAGCTTAGTTATTGGATGTATTCACAAGAGAAAAAAAATTCCCACTCCACCTGATGGTTGGGATAAATTCATAGGCTGTTGGGACTAAGGGGTCAGAGAGGTCACCTGAGCCACTTCTCCATTTATAGATGGAAAAGCAAGGCTCAGAAGCAAGGGATCTACTCTGAGTTACATTGCTAGTTGGTAGCAGAGACTCAAACACGGATTTCTTTGATTCTCAGTCTAGCGTTTTATCCTTTTCATTGCCCACTTGAATATCTTTGTCATTTCTTTTCTTTTCTTTTTTTCTTTTTGGTACCAAGGATTGAACTTGGGTCCTTGCCTTTGTGAGGCAGGCGGCAGAACCACTGAGCTAAATCCCCGGCCCCATTTATTTTATTTTCTTCTTCCCTTTTCCCCTGGAAACTTGATTTCTTTGGGTGTTTAATTTCAGTTAAACAAGGACTTACCAAGCACTTATTTTGTAAAAAAATTGTATCATAGGATATGCAACAGCCTTTGCTCTCAAGGATCCTTCACTTTTAATAGGGGGATATTCTTAGTAGTATAAGATTTCTTATACTTATGTGTGCACGTGTCACACATTGTCTAAGACTGTGCAGCTGAATATGGGATGCAGGGGGAAAGAGGAACGTGAAGGATGCTGGGGGGAGAGACCACAGTCTAGCCTTTACACAGGAAGCTGGGCTATTTCTGGAGAAACTACATTTGTCCTAATTGTCTAGGTTGTTAGTCTCTACTCCATTCTGACCTAGTGAATTCGTTTTACTGTTATTTCCAATTTTTTAGTTATTTTTATGTTTAGATGAAGAGCCCATGGAGGTTCAACCTTAAATTCAGTAAAGGTCAACTGATAAACAATGCTGATGCAGTCCTTGAGGGTAAAACACAGTAAGTACCTGCAGAAGCCTTACACCAGACAAGGGAAAATAAGGGAGGAATGGGGTTCGCATTTACCTGGAGAGACTAGGAGCATAGTTCCCATTCCAAAAGTGAGTTTGTTGTATCCTGTATTCACACTGTAACAAACCTCCATACAAAAATGGCCTGCAGTGCCAGGCTTTTTAACCCAAGGTCTAATAGGGAAGGGTGAAGAAAAAGCATCATTTATGGAGAACTTAAAACCTGCCAATTGGATTAACAATCTACACACATTACCTCATTCTGGCCACAACTGGGCCATGCATTTAGATATCATTATCCTTATTTGAGAAATGAAGAGCAGGTGACATACACTTAAGTGAGCTGGGCCAGCACTGCTATCAAAGGCACAAATATCCTGGGTGCACGTGACATTTTCACAGAGGGAAGATAAATCTCAAGAGGAACTATGAAAGAAAAATCCTTCCCCTTTGCCTTCAAGAGTGGGACAGCAGCCGTGCTGGGCTTCATTCTTTTGCCAGAACTAGACATCAGACCCTAGTAACAGTGACACCCAAACCTCCAGGTTGTCCTTCATTACACGACCATTTCTTGATGTAAACCTCAACATTTATTATTCTTTTGATACCCTCCTTACCAGGCCTGATTAGCAGTCTGGTCCCTCTCCCAAAGGACCATTTATAGCCTCCATCCTTCCCACAGTGTTTCATATTCAGCCCCAAACCTCCACAGCCCATACATCTGTCTTATACCTAGAGATGTGGGGCGCCCTTTCAGTTACAAAGGAAGCTACATCTTAACTTTTTTTTTTTTTAAATTTGAGCCATTTGACTCAAATCTGGGGCATTTATTGTTAAAATGAAGTTTCCACCTACACACATCTCTGGTCTATTACCACCAAACTCATGATTTTCAACTCTATTTGTCTAACAGATGTATCTAGCCTTTCTTTCATTTCCATGAAAGTTATCAATTTTTAGATTCCTGCCATACTGTCTCCCGTAAGTTTAACCTCAATCAATCTGAAACTTCATGGAATAGCATTCTGATCATTATGAGTGCCAGCTTCCTACTACTCCCAGTGAACTCATTTTGCAAGCCCAGTGACGCAGTAGCAGCCTTAGTACTTACTTCCTCCTGTTCTGTCCCAAAGCCAAACAACCCTCTGATGACATGCCACCCATTCTGCTTCAAATTTTGTAATTTCAGTTCTTATGCTTTGCAAAACTACAATTTTCCACTGGCCTTACTGCCAAAGTCTCTGTTTTCCATTAAGAAAGAACACAACTTGAATAGAACAATACTATTAGAATGTTAAGGGACAGATGAGGGATCCTTATATGATCCCTTTATTAAAATCTTCAAAAAATGATCAGGAGAGGGAAGGCCTATTGTATGCCTTGCACGTTTCAAATGTTAGCATTCGGGACAAGACGACACCAGGAAGAAGAAATACTTAGGGAATGGACTCACTGGGGATGACCTGGAGCTTTGTCCCACTTCCAAAGGTAACTGTTTGGTAACTTCCAGAATTCACACTGCAGTCCAGGCCTTTACAAAAAAAGGCTTCCTTTGCTTTGCCATCATCCTTTGGGCAGCGTTCAAGTCACTGTTCTTCCATGGAGGATAGAGTGCTTTTTTCTAATGGCTATGGCTACAGATCCACATGAAAATAGTCATTGAGGGTGGGCATGGTGGTGCATGCTTGTGATCCCAGCACTTTGTAGGCTGAGGCAGGAGGACTGCCATGAGTTCAAGGCCAGCTTAGGCTACGTAATGAGATCAAGGTCAGCCTGAACTACAAAGCGAGGTCCTGTCTCAAAGAGCTGGCGGGGTGGGGGGAGGGAGCCATTTTACTAAGAACCTATGTGATCTCTTTACATTCAAAGTGTTCTGCTATGTGATCCAGCTTTTTCTGCTCCATAGGTAAATGCTATTTTACATGGGTATAGCCCTTAAGAACTCACTATTTTCACATATATTAACTTACTTAATCCTTAAAATAATCTATGAGGTATTATTAAAGGTTTTTATTTTATAAAGAAACTGTGGCCCAGGTTTGGAAGAAGTGTTTAGAAGAAGTGTTTAGAAGAAGTATTCAGCTCAAAATTTTTCCTCTTTCTCTAGGCTCAACTCTCTGGGTTGTTTCTGGCTATTATTTTTGATTCACCTACATGACTATTTGTCTCTCCACAGCCAGCTCTTTCCATGGCCTATGCCATTAGTTTAACATTTCTTCTACATCTGAATGCATTTAAGTCTGCACAAACCATTAATTTCTTGACACGTGGGCCTTACAAATACTATGGTAAGTTCAGTGGCTTCACTTGCCACATTAAGCCTCTTGCTTTAGTGACATACTGCACACTTACTAGGTTTTAGTGATAATCTTGTCCCACTCCCAAAGATGAATATGCTATAAATCATAGTACTGTACTGCATGACAAAATCACTTGAGCTACCCTGATAACAGATTAATGTGATTAGCATGCATCTATCCTCCCTCATGGGGGCTCTGGGTGGGATTCCCCCTTTTGATTGCTGGAATAAAGGCTAAGCCATGGAATTAAGCCCATGAAAGCCTCTTTTTGGGATATAATAGTTGTGGTACAATAAAAGTGGCAGAAAGAAAGAGTCTAAGTGATATTCTCTAGACAACTCTGAAACTTATTCCTTTAAAAAAATTTGTAAAATTTCACCAAGTAATCTTGTTTTATTAGCCAAAGACTATCAGCTCTGATTCTTATTTTTACCTAGGACTCAACACCTGTACACAATCTCATTTTACAGTGCTTATTAAACCACTTATATCCTTATAGGTAATCTTTCTCTGGTATATCACTTTATTTAAAAAAATTTGTAAGCATAGAACGGGATATGGGAGATGGTTGGAGTATTAGAGATGAGGGGCAGCATCCATTTTTCCATTTTGTTTTAGTGGCTTTCCTAATGAAACCCCAGGTCTACTTGACTTAAAGCAAAAGGAGACATTTAGTAACCTATGCAATATAAGATGATGGAATAAACATGGGCATTATGTAGGGCTGGGGAGCTAAGCACGAGAGCACTTCCCCAGCATACATGAGGCCATGTATTCCATTTCCAATACTGAAAACAAAAGTTACCAGGTACTTACTGGAACTCACTGATAAGGTGGTTCCCTTCCCAAAGATCCATATGCTTCCTGCCTGGTAGGCACAGTGAATTGAGGCTCTGCAAATACCTTGGTGTGCCTGCTCACTCAAATCTACCTTACATACAACTATAATCAATGGAAACGGGAATTCTGTCCTTGCCCTTGGGCAGAGAGTTTTCAGCGTTTGGATATACAGTACCAAAACTCTGTAATTTCTTGATAAGAAGAAGCAGTTGGTGGTTGGTCCTTTATTTGCTCAGTAACTTTTTAGTGAACACTATACTAGGCACTGAGGAGACAATGAGGGCCTCCCAGACACCATCCCTGTCCTCTTAGCATTCATAGTCTAGAAGGAGAAAAACAATAAACAAATACATAGCTAATATGATGTCAAATGATGAAAATGTAGGAATTAAAATCAGGCTGGGTAACAGGATAGAGAGCATCCAGGTGGTATTTATGATCCTTGGCTCCTTAGATTGGCTTAGGTAGGAAAGCCCTCTCTGAGAAGGTGATGTCTGCAGTGAAGTCTAGATAATTATCACTCTCATTTACAGATAAGCAAATTGAGGGCTAAAAAATCAAATCACACAGTGTATCAGTGATGGAGACTTCGGCCATGCCTCTTCTGGCTAACATACTAGATATAAATATAACTATAAGAAGGGTGTGGCACTGGCCATCAAGGGCACGGAGATTGTAGAGAGTGTCAGGTGAAAGAGAAGATGACCTCGCAGGGTGGATTTCTTCTCTGATGAAGTTGGCAGCTAATCTAGGGAGATACATTCTATTCTGCTTCCCTATTAAGCTTGAAAACAAGGCAGACTACTACCTAATGGAATAAGCTCTTCTAATATTTAGGATGGAGAAGGTGTCCCATGAAAGCTGGACAAAGGGAAGGCATTTGGCAGTCTACTTAGATTTCCAAAAAAGCTTGCTATTTGTCTCAATAACTAAGCAAATTCAGAACTCATTGCAATACTTACTAAGATTCACCTTTAACATGGTCCCTCTTCCAAAAAACAGCTTCTGGGCACTTGATGTACCACTGTGATGTATGTCACCACAAAATACAAAGGGTGCTTCATTTTCAAGTGTAAGAATTCTCCCAGGGCTCTTTTGCTTGGTTGAGATCTAATGTAACCCTAAGCAAACTCAAGAAAATCATTAAATTTATCTAGTCTCTGAAATGTTAGGAAACCTCGGGAATCGTTTATAACACTCTCTAGACCTCATGTTTCTCCTTCCCAAGTAATCTCAAGGGTTTGAAGATTTCCAGGGAAAGTCTTGGTCCCCAACTCTCATATTCTTTCTCTCATAAGCAGAGAGGTTCACCTTTTTTAAAGTTTGATCCTTCCTCTGCCATCATCTGGTTCCTGTACTTTTCAAGGAGATTTCCACACACATTATTTCATTTGAGTCTAAAAGAATCCCTTGAGGTAAGCGGGGCTGGAACCATAATTTCCATGTTACAGATAAACTGAGGCTTAGAGAACCCCAGACATCTGTTCACAGCACCATAGACAGCAGGTGGCTGAACTGGGATCTGCACTGTCTTTTGGCTCCCAGTTGAATGCCTTAATAATTTATTTTATGTAAATTCATGCATTAATCCCATCACCTTATCTTTCAAGTATCTCTCCTTTCCTATTCCTTTCCATGATGAAAGAGACAAAAAACCCCTCAAACAAAAAAAACGAACCCAAGCCAATATGGCCCCCTTATAAAAACACTACCAAACCCTCCAGCTCAATTCTTTTTTTAGAACAATGTCTTTTTAATCCTTGCACACTTTCTGTGAGCCAGGAGATAAGGGTCACCAATATTTCAGTTACATTAATTGGGAAAAATGAGAGCCATAGGAGATAAATCAGAATAACGGTTAGGGAGGCTGCAGCCTGGTACAGACAGCACTGTACTGAACCTTAAAAACCTGCCGTTGCCACTGTGTTCAAATCATGTAACTACTCTGAATAAAAAGAATCACCCCTTTCTACCTTCCTTTGCTTCTTGGGACAATCATATACTATACATGCTGTGAAGAAATAAGCAAAGTATTTTTTCCTAAGAAAACTAACCCCAGAAAGCATCATGATAGCAATATCCTTTTCCATACTGAATTCATTCATTCATTCATTCATTCATTCATTCATTCATACATACATACATACAAACATACAATAATGCATGCTTATGCTTATGTATAAGAAAAAGACTAAACAATTCTAGTCAAGTTTGGGGTAGATGCATTTGGGCTAACACATCGTGCTCAAATTAAGATTGAAGACTGATCTCCTTTTTTAATGATGGAAATGGACTTGTGGTTCAAGTCCTAATACTCACTTGGCTTAACTAGCACCCTGGTTCCTTGTCCAAAAGTTAGCTTGCCTCCTGCAGTGCTGGTCACACAGTGATCTGAGGCCCAGCAAAAACACAGGGACCAAGGAAATCATGCTCTGTAGATACCTGACAAAGGATATTCTCCATGGCTTTGCAAAAGTGGAGGGGTTGCAATGTTCAGGGTAATCCTATCTCCTAGTACTGTATCGACTTTATAGAGCTGGAATGCATGCAAGCGGGCAATTTTGTTCTAACTCATTCATTCATTTGTTTAATTCTCTGCTTTGGCCATTTGGATATGGCTCTGTAGTAAGAATAATAACCTGGAACCATATTTCATTCAGGGGCTCATTTGACTATTTTTAACTTAGGAAGGAACCCAAGAAAAGATCTTCAGAATCTGAATGAACCTGAGGGAACACATTCTTATGTACACGGGCACTTGCTAACAGAATCTCTCCATTCATTTAGTGCCCAAGGAAGGCCCCAAAGAGGGAAGAGATGCTCTAGTCCTGGGTCTGCCCAGCCCTCCCAGCTGCTGTACCTACTGTGCCCCGTGGATCAGTTTTACTTTCTTTGGTCAGCATTTCAGAAAGAATTTATCCTAGCTAGTCTACAGCCCATCCCTTGATGAGGCTGATGTCAAGGAAGGGTGTGAGCAGGCTTCTTGGGGAAAGTTGACAGAGTGCTGTGGAGGTCATTCTCAGTAAAAGTGTGGTGGAGCTTCTCACAGGGAAGAATCACAGGACCCAAAGAAAATACATCTCATAAACTTATCACCCAGTTTGGCTTGCCCACTCTGGGTTCAGGGCCATTTTCTTCCTAAATGTTGGGTGTGGACCAGAGCAGGTGTTTGAGGATTCCTCAAATGGGACTGCCCTTCTCCTTTTCCTCTGGTGGGTACCCTACAGTCTCCTCAGATTCTTGAGCTCCTAAAAGGGACTCTAGGTCATCTGGGCCTTCCTTGTGTTTCTTCATTCCAGGCTACCTAGGGAGGGTCCTCCAGGAGAGGCAATATACATATTCCCTTGATTTTAAGATTAAAGGAAATTATTTATCTCCCCTTTCCAATTTCTTCACAGTAATGTTTCCTTGGAAGTAGAAAAGGACCCACTCACCAGGCATGACAGTCAGGTGAGTTCCCCTTCCGAAGTAAAGCCTCCCCAAGCTTGAGCCTCTGTCAACACAGTGCTGGCCTCCTTTAAATGAACCTGATCCTGATGCTCCTCTCCCTCTCTCTCCCTTGCTTTGGAGTACAGGGTTGAAAATTCATCTCTATTCTCTTTAAGGGACTTTAAGTTTTTTTCTTGTGCAGGCAACAGAATAAGCAGGACAATCAGTCCCTCAGAGGTTCTATCTCAAGGGACAAATGACTTGTGGGAATAATAGTCTTCCTGTCTTCGGAGTTGCCTCCCATCAGAAAGCAATTACACATCCTTTTGAGACTGTTTAAATTGGAAGGAACTTCGCTCCCCTGACCCTATTCCCCAGTATAAAAGGCTGCTCACTTACTTGGATTGACATTTTATTTGGATCCCTTTCCAAATCTGAACTTGTGAAAACTTTGATAGGGAAGATGTGTTCTCTGAAAAATCACCCCATTTCCTTTGTTCAACCTCTGGTCTTCCCACCAGGCATCCCTTTATCTCCTTTTTTCCTTGTTTCCTTCTTGATAGCTCCTTTTATTTTCCCATCTGCTGCACTGAGAAATCATCCCATTATCTTGTAGGTGTAAAAATATCTAGGATTTAACTTGTGAATAATTTGATGACCTATTTCTTTGGCTATCAAAATAATAAAAATAGAAGCAGGTCTGAGCTGAGCTTTTCATCCTCTAGGCTTGAGTCATGGGATCTTAGCACTTAAGAGTTGAAAGGGAGCCCAGAGGTGATGCTCTCCAAAATCTAAAATGGCACAGAAATCCCTTCCACAACATCCTGATGGGCAGCTGTAAGGATCCACAAGAGTTTCCTACTTCACAGAGCAGCATGTCCACTGCACAGCAGTTCTACTTATTCAAAAAGGTTCTATGGGAAGCTGGGACACATCTTTCATCTGCTGGTTTTGATTTTGCCTTCTCTATGAGGTCCTTCCCTCATCTGCAAGCAGCTCCTCAAATATTTGAGGAGTTTCTCTTCTTAATATAATCCAGAGGCATCTTTTCTCACTTATATAGAGCCATGAGATAATTTCAGGTAGTTATTTCAGTTTTTATCTGACTGTGAAGACTGTGCCCTCAGCAGCTGTCCCATGGTGAAGGCATCCCTGAGAAGCAGGGCCCCTGAAGAGGACAAAGAGGTGAAGGAGATAAGGGAGGAGAAACTCTACGGTTCTAGCCCAAACTGCAAAAGCACTGGGAATTTAGTTACCGAAAACTGATTGTACTTCCTGGGTAAAATTGCTCATAAGGATAGTCACCATTTGCTTAAAAGTACTCGTCTTTTCCCTTCTTACTTACTTGCCGTGACAGTGACTGTGGTTCCAGCTCCAAAGCTGAGCATGTAGTCTTTAGAGCCACAGTGGTAGGTCTGCCTACACAAACCTTGTCAAGGCCCTGGTTAAGAGTGGGCTGGGGGACAGGCAGGCCGGGCTCTTGGTCTAGCCCTGTCTCACACATGCTATGAGTCTTTCAGCACCTTTGTTCTTAATGTCATAGAGCTTCCTCATCTCAGGAAGTGGGAATCATAATATCTATCCCAGAAGATTGTTAGAAGGATTAAGTGAGTGAAGGTGTGAGAGGCATTTACACAGTGTTGTCCACATAGCAAGTGATCAATAAATGTTAGTTATGAGGTTTTTTTTTTATCATTTAACTATTTTCATCTCATAAAAATGCAAATAATTTTAATGTTATATCTCCTTTCAAGAATTGTGGATATTCATAGATACTTTAAATTATATCCAAACATTCTCTTGTCAACTAGTCAAAGTGGCAATAGTTAATATTTGGGAATTTAAAAACATATAGGATAATATGTGAAGAGCATAGTTTTCCATTTCAAAATGTTCATGGAATGATAGGATTTGTTTAAATATTTTATGTCCATTCAAGAGACATAGGGATAAGGAGTGATAAAATATTACAATGAGGTTCCAAAAACATAAAATAAAAGAACTCAAAAGAAATACAGACTGACGAGAGGAATTTGGTCTAGTGAGTTGGTAACTTTTTTTGGTAGTTAACTATTACTTACTTGGTTTTACAATGAGTTTGGTCCCAGCTCCGAAGTAAAATCTGTTATAGTTTTGCACCATGTTTAACATCATTGCAAAAAGTCCCCTAGATCTTCTTAAAAGGGAGGTGCCTTATCCAGATCCAGAGGTAACCAAGTTACCTGAAGACTAAGCCAAACTTACTAATTCTTTGCTATTCCCTGGAAAATCCAAGAACCAAAGTAAGGAATGTGCTGAGAAGATGCATTCATTATCAGAGAAATGGCAAGATAAGGGCAACTGATTTTCTTCAGTGGTTTTATCGATTTCTTTTCTTCAGTTTTCTGCTTGGGTTCTTTCTTGTGTCCTCTGTGCTCCATACACATATCTAAAACAAGGACACTGCAAATAAATGCTCTCAACCTATTTCTCTTCCGAATTATTAATGAAGATTCCTCTCAGGTAGACGTGACTATGAGGAAAATCCTTTTTCTGCTTTCAGACCCAGGGCTATCTGGAAGCTTCTCTCCTGGACCCTATACCTGGTGAATCTGGGTTGTACTTGACAACTAGGTCTGAACTTCTCTTAAGGACATCCTGAGCCATGCCAGCTAGCCCGGGGGTTCTGCAGGTGTGATCTAATAAGATCACTATATCCTATCTGTCAGAGGCCCTCCATAATACAACCAAATATATTTTAACATCCACAGTGACAGCCCCCACACAACCCCCACAGTGACACTCCGCATATTGGCTTGTTTTTGCTCCCTGCTTGCATATTTGCTACAGAACAAAAGAAAGAAAGAAAAACAGAAGTAAAGAAAAAAAAAAAGGCTGCAGTGTTGGCTGTCATTTGCAAGTCTAGATGAAATATTATTTATGGGCAAAATATTTTGCTGACAATTTCAAGAGAAAGGAAACCTCAGTGCCAACAGTTAGACACCCACACAGTTGAATTCAAACAGATCTCAACAAATGAACACAGTTATGAGAAATAAAATAGAGGTGACTTCAGTCTAAGCCAAGTAATTATAATACTTATGCAGTTTCGGAGGGCAAGGGGCTTACTTGTTCTTACTTATAGAAGTGATAAGCAATGTATTACAGGAATACCTCACTGGAAGGGCACCAAAGAGCTATAGAAAGAGAGCTTCATTTAAATATCTTACATAGGCACCTTTGTGTTTAATGACTTAGTGCATAAGCTAGAATAAGCTAGAAGTGTAGCTGGCCAATTAAACTTGGTTTAAAATGGTTCTTGGTGAAACCATCTTGCAGCATGATTCTTGTGCAACTATTACAGAATCTGCTCTCATTGTTCAGCAAGTCATCTGGATTAGAATGGCTTAGGTATTCCTATTCCAATTTAGCAAAAAGGCTCATTTTTCTTCTTAGTCTTTGATAAATAATTCTCTTTCTACTTTTCCCTTTCCAGTATGCATTGTTGGCATCCTTTCCTCCTCAAAGTTGGGTTCACTGATGTATGTGCGCATATATATATATACATATATATACATATATATACACACATATATATATGATTAATGCATTATTGCAAATAGTATTAAATTGTGATAGCCTACCAGGTATAACAGTCAGTTGGGTCCCAGATCCAAAGGTCATTTGCCAGCCTGAACCAGAAGAAGCACTGTGATATACTCAATGACAAGAACCTGACCAATGAGGCCAGGCTTAGGGGAATCTTTGCTTTCCTTTTCTACTACAGAGATCTCTCAAGAGTATGTTTCTAAATTTCTGTGGACTAAATGATCTTTGATTGTAGATGTCAGTTCGGCATTCATATCTTTTCATTTAACATTGAGAACAGAGAATATTTCCATCCTGAGCATCTCTAGCATACCATCAGGGAACTGCTCAATTTCTTGATTCCTCCTTAGTCTGAACCTGTAGAATCTAAAGGAAGTAGGTGTAGAGCTGGCATTGTTTAGTTAATTTGATCACTAGTTTCATATTGATAAAATAATTTTATAATGATCCAACTATCAGGGAAATTGCTAGTGAAGTTTTCTACTTCACTTTTGGGCTATTTCCTTTGTTATTACTAAAGTGGTATCTATTGATTTATCTGCTAAAGGACTTTAACAAAATCAATTTTAGTATTTCCTAAGGTGTTGAGGATGGTATAAAAGGGTCATACCCAAGGGATCAAGATGTGCACTGTCATATCTGGGAGGAAAAGAAATGGGATCCACCCCCACTTTGTAAGTTCCTCGAGCACACTGTCACATTGGGTTTGTCCCCTGCTGCATCCCTGGTCTGAGCACTAAGCCTGGCATTCAAGTCAGTGCACAAAAATTTGTCAGATGAATCCTGCTGACTCCTCAAACTTCAGACCAGAAACAGGTTCAGCAAACCAGAGACTCAAGGTCTAATTCATAGACTCAGCCATAGTCTGGCTATGGCGTGATGATTAGTCCCTTCTCAGGGCCTGAGTTTCCTTATGAATACAGACAATCAGAATTATTTTAAGACTCTCTGCTCAGTGAGGCTATGTTGTATGAATTTTTGGCTTAAAGTCTCAGAAACAGGAAATGTCCCTCAGTAGTCATGAATAAACAAAAAGCGATTTTCAGATTTTGACATACTAACCACACTCAGTTCAGTCAATGCTATTTACAAAGTTCTTTCTACCCATAGACCTAATCTCAGCCAAAAAGAACAGTGTCTTAAGGGCTTATTAAGGAATTAGAAATATCATCACTGATTACTACACAAGTCTAGGGCTGTGTTCCTAGCCAATACCCCATGTAATTGGTCATCCATCTTCAGTCCCAACACATGTGTGGTGGGTGCCATTCCCAGAGACATCCTCACATGGCTCACTTTACACTCAGATGCCAGATCCCAGCCAGGGAGACTAGTGGCCTCCTCTAGCTGACACTCATTCTCTCTCTCTAAGCATCCTTCATATACTGTATAATTGGGTCTAGATCAGCTCTTAATCCACAGACATTGCTTAATCCAGGGATACAATTTTATACTTACTGGGCTTCACAGATAACTTGGTTCCCTGTCCGAAGATAAGCTTTCCTCCCTGGTATAATTCACACTGGGTTACATAGCCTGTCAGAAACACATCCAATCTGCCTGAACACATTTCTAATCCTCCACCCTCAAATCCACATTTGATTGCTCCCACACCACAGCATGAATCATGGTTATATTCTTATTGTTGTAACTTTTTTTTTTTTTTTTTGCTATAAGGAGAATAAGGGTTTTCAAATGCTGGGAACAGATAGAGAATAATGAAAATTTCTATTTATCCAAAAATGTTTCTATTTAACACTAAACTGATCTCTCATTTTTGTCTAATGACTCTGGATATTGTAGCTCAGGAAAATGGCTTCCTTTAAAGTGTGTTTCTCACAGGCTTAGTGAAAAATCCTTGGCATGTGAGGGTTATAATTAAGGGCAGGTGAGGCTCCAGGGAATCTGGCTTACCTGGGGTGACCGCAACCTGGGTCCCTGCTCCAAAATGCAATTTTCCCCAGCCATCAGTTGTCACACTGTGACAAACACCTCTACAAAATGGCTTCCCCAGAGAAGACAGCTGCTAAATGAAGACAAACTACTCATGGGGAAACAATCCTGCTACAAAATGAAGTAACTGCATGATATGAGATATAAGATTTTTCCCACCTTCTCTTTTAATTTCTCTTTTTCTAAGACACTGAGGATGATGAGGATGATGTGTGCTAAGGGCTGCACATCCTGGGCAGCAGGGCCAGGGAGTGTTCTAGCAGGGGTAATGAAGAAGCCTGGTGCTGGCTTGAGACTCAGGAGTAAGAGACACCCAGTCATCTAGGAGTTTGCCTCATACTGAGTCCATTCTCAGCACCTCTGACACTCAACTACAGCTCATTGGAACTCTTACCCTCTTATTTTAATAACCTGGTGTTTTGGGTTCGTGAGTCTAGTGGAAAACCCATTTTAGGATGCATAGGTTCTGTCCCTGTTGGGACAATATTAATCACTGGCCTTTACTTCCCTCAGTTTTAAAATGTCAAATGGGCATAGCTATGTTGGTGTCTCCTGCTTCGGAAGACCTTGGCAGTAGGTGGTTTTACTTATTGGAAGGCTGGCAGAGTGGGTAGATCCCAAGGCTGCCTTATCAGTGGGGTCCGTGTGCATTTTTTCCCCTCTACACTCCCTGGAACTCCTTCAAGGATGAAGAAAATGACAAGGTATTGGCCTTGGTCTGCCTACCCCTTCGATGTCCTGATCCATCCCCTGGAAAAGAACAGGTCTTCCTCTTGGAGACAATCATATTCAGCACACAAGTGAAATCATATGCCACTTACTTGGCTTGACAAGCAGCCTAGTCCCCTTTCCAAAGATGAGGGGGTAGCCTTGTCCTTCCCCACAGTGATTATCTCAGCATCAAAAACCTGCCAGCTCAGCTCGCCCCTTCACCAGCCCTCCTGAGAAGGGAGCCTCTAACACATTTCCACCAGTGATATTCACACAGACCTATGTTTTTCCTCCTGGAATAAGCAAACCTTCCCTCTCATATTGTTTCTTTCCTCTTCTTATTGTCCCTTACTCCCATTCCACCTTCTTCTCCATCATAGCTCCTGAGGTTACAGTGGACCTCTGGCCTCGGTCCCTCCAGCCTATCCCACACTGAGCACTGGACTCACTTCCTCTGCTCACCTCACTGTACTTACGGGGCAGCACAGACAATCTGGTTCCAGGGCCGAAGACCATTCCCCAGCCATAGTTATTCGCACAGTGCTTGGGGGCCCAACAAAAACCCACTAGAGCTTCCTCCTACATGCCAGGAAATCTAATCACTGCATATAACCTGTGATCCAGAACCTGTGTGTTTGTCTTTAGAGAGAAAAGTCAGCTCATTTATCCTGTCTGAGTCCTGAAAACAAAGGGCATTTGGGAACCAAGAAGGCAAAGGTTCCCAAATCTAACCCAGCCCTGCCCCCAACACCTCAAAAGTTTTGGCTCTGCATTAATGAACCTGAGACTTTTCAAGGAGAGGCTCTGGAGGGCTGGAAGAGGCTTAAAGAGGTTCTCTCATTTCTCCTTCTGCCTCTAGGCAGGGCTGCACTTCACTCATCCCTGATACGGGAGGGTGTCTATCTCCTTTCAAAAACTCTCTGGAGAAAGTGTTCTGGCAACAGCTCCTGACGGCTCATCTTCACTGTTTAGAAACCTATTCGGAAGGCTTTCCACTGACTTCACTCCCTCCTTGGGGCCCGGGCCAGGACCTGTGGTCTGGATCCTGGTGGAGGTGGAGATCAGAGCCCCTCCACCTGTCCAGTGCTTCCTTTCCCAGCTTAGAAACCTGACTCAACTCCCACCTGACTGTCACCCTCTTTTCTTGAAAACAAACTGCCCCCATTTGCTTCTACAGACTTCATTGTCTGCCACTTACAGCTTTGGGCGTTTAATGGAAATTTCACAAGCCAGTTTCTCGTGAGCTTCACTACCTTGAAGAGTAAGTACAATTTGGGACAGACTGCCCTTGACCATGCAGCATCCAACTTCTTTCTGTCACTGTACCTCCATAGGGGGAGGGGGCACCCATCTCTCAGGAAGGAACTCAGGACACCTTGGGGGAATTCACACTGAGGTCACTGTGGTGACGGGGTATTGAGGCCCCTGCCCCTTGGGCCTGTGAGCCATGAACCTGCTGCACGCGCTTGTGTGTAGACCACAGAGCCCCAGCTGTGCAGCTCTCTGCAGAAACCTCTCCTCTGTCTCTGACACTTGCATGGTTTTGTATTTAAGTTAGTCAGGATTCTTTCTATTTCCACTTTTAAACCCCAGGTGAAGAATATCATAGAACAGGTTGACATTTTCCACTCTGCCTCCATTCCAGCTGTGTTCCTGACGGATGACAGAGCTTTGACAGAAGTGCCCATGGGGTGAAGCAAAAGCTTTACTATGCATTAGAGACAACTTTTATCATAATTATTAATAGCTGGGGCTTAATGAACTTTCCTATGTTCTGGGAATTATGCTAAATATTTTAGCTATATTATTTCATTTGATCCTTACAATAACTCAGCACAGTAGGTATATTTTTATCATCATTTTAGGGATAGGGAAACTGGTACTCAGAGAGGTTAAGTAACTTTCCTAAGTCACACAGCTGGTTAAGTAGCGAAACAGGGATCTAAACTCACGTTTGCACGTCTCCAGA
Source organism: Heterocephalus glaber (assembly GCF_000247695.1). The sequence goes on along the minus strand of NW_004624825.1, from coordinate 9,018,972 downwards.
GCTCACGCTACACTGCAAAATTCTAATTATTTGGGTTTGAAATGTTCAGAGGGAACACATGGCATCTCAGAGGTGGTCCAGAATAGACTCAGTACTGAATCTTACATTCCATGGCAGGTATTATATTCTCTATCCAGATGTGCAGAGTTTTAGTGGTTCTTTCCAAACAGAGATTTAAATTGTAGCAGAGGATTAAAGTTGGATGGGAGAAAATACTTTCTGGCAGCAAGGGTTGCTACATTTTGGAATTGATTACCGAGAAAAGCTGAGGGGCTTCCTGCTCTTCACCATCTCAGAGAACCAGAGCACATCCCATGTGGCTAAGGAGCTGTCGGCCAGGGGTGGTGGGGTATCATGTTCCCCGGAGGTCCCCCTGACATCCTCATTGGCGCAATTTTTGTTTATATCTCGACTTCTTTAAAAATGTTGTCTATGCTCTTGAGAGCCCCACACTGTGAGCCAGAGTAAGAGAAAGCGTGTGCACATGCGCGCACAGCTCATTTTAAAGCAGGGAAGAGAACAAGCTCTCTTCGGCCTGGGGAAAAGAACATTAATAAAGGGCCCAGCAGATGCACAGGATTAAAGTATTTCTCAAACTAATGATTTGATTGATTGCCCCTAAAGGCCCAGGCAAAGAACACAACTTACTTGGCTTCACAGTGAGCGTGGTCCCATCCCCAAAGGTTAATTTGGCTGCATTGGTGCTACACCGTGCTCCGCGCTATTGCAATAACCTTGACTGGGGCCTCTAGGAAGACAGGTGGAGGTGGGGGAGGCACACAGGAAAACAAAACCCGAAATGACTGCCCATGGCCAAAACAATCTCCTTGTAATTAGGTTAGAACGTGGGAGGAATACTAATAACCAGCAACTTCCAAGCCCAATTCTATTTGCTGCAATTTTCCTTGAAAGAAGGTCTTGGCAGGAGCCCCTCCAGGGAGGAGGAGTGGCTCATACTGAGTGGCTCATACTGAGTGGCTACTGCGAGTCTCCTGGGACCCAGTTTTGTTTGTTATTCCTGCAGGCCTTTTGTCTACAGCGGTACCCCCACCCCTTTTCCCCGGGTCTTCCTCCTCATGGGGGCTCTCATATGTTCTCAAGGAGAGACTACATGGATATGAAAAGCCCAAGTACCAATCCCCAGGGGATATATGCATTAATAACTTTGTTTTCCAACCGGTATCAAGAACCACCCAACACAAACCAAGCAAAGAAAACACCACCTGTGTTTTGACAGCTCCTGCATGATGGGCTTCTTGGGAAAAATAATTAGCAGAAAGAGAAACTTACTTGGTGTGACTGAGAGCTTGGTACCCTTCCCGAAAGCGAGTTGGTAACCCACGGTCCCAGAGTACACACACAGTTTCTTTTCTTTGCGAAAACCCCACAGATGCTGACAAAATCAAACCACTCACAGCATAGAACACAGCTCTGACACAAGTTCAGATGAAACAACAACTGGACAGTAGGCAGAAAAGAAGCGCATTCCAGAGGTTTGTCATGAAAGAGACCAGCCCTCGGAATCCCACACAGACCCACGGGGCTTAGGAGGCAGCTGCTCCATCCTCCTGTGTTCAGCCAAGGTGTTTTCTGACCAAAGACCTGTCCAGCTTTTAAGAGCTCCTGATTTTTAATGCATTCCTTTGGCAACAACCTCAACATTCAAGCAACTCTTTCTTACATACAGGTTGAACATCCCTAATGCCCAAACTGAAATCTGAAATGTTCCAAAATCCAAAAATGTTTGAAATTTTTTGATATGATGCCACCAGAGAAAAATTCCACACCTGACCTCATGCAACAGGACTCAGTCAAAATCCAAGTGCACTAAAAATTTGTATAAAATGACCTTACATATGTAAGGTGTATATGAAACAATGAACTTTATGTTTATACTTGGCTTCCACCCCCCTAGATATCTCATGTGAATGTAAATTTTGCAAAATCTGAAAAACTCTAAAATATGAAACATTTCTAGTTTTAAGCATGTGGAGTAAGAAATCTTTAACCTATATTTGAAATCCTGCAGACTTGCAGACTACAATTGGAGCCTTATACCCCTTAAATTTCCCCACTTGAAGATAGGCGATTTCACATGAACATACTCCATAAAGGAACACCTCACAATACACCCAACTGGTCTCACTTCTGGGGAAGGAAATGGACATTGAAGGAAGCATCAAGGTGCCTGTTGCTTTAATCTGCAATTGGAATGGTTTACAATGAGAAATTCTTAGTCTTACTTAGGTAAATTAAAATTAATGATAACATTAAGTAGAGACACACAGTGTATTTTAAAATGGCCCTTGGCCCTCAGAAGAACCTCTTTGTGCTCCCCGAGCTAAGGAGTCTCAAGTTCTCTGTGCTCAGACTGGCCTCTGGGATCAGAGGAGGGAACTGGGCCAGGATGGGTGGTCAGAACTAGCTGGTCGTGCTGAGGCCAGAGTGCAGAGTAGGACCCAGTTCTGTGCTTGCCTGTGCGTGTTGGATTGGCTTTTCATTCATAGCAGAGTAACCAGCTCATCTTCCTGCTCAACACCAATGGCTTGTTTCCTATTAGGCCTGTTTTGTGGTGCTGGGAATAGAACTCAGGGCCTTGTGTACGCTAAACACATGTTCTGCCACTGAGCTGCATCCCAGCCCCTAACAGACTTTTCTTGGGGGGCAAAAACATTCTTAGGTTCACTGGAAAATCATTTAAAGAAAGAAGCCCTTGCTCATCAAAATTCGGGATGGCCAGGAACACTTACTTGCAATCACGGAAAGTCCTGTGCCTTTTCCAAAGACAAGTGGCCTGTTTCCTGAATTTCCACAGTGATTGTCTCCATAACAAAAACCATGAGTACTGGGCCCTGATGTTTTTCTTGGACCTTTCCTCCAATTAATTCTTCTTCTTGGTAGAATCACTCAGGACTCTTCCCACTTAACTATACTTTTCTTTTTTCTTTTTCTTTCAAAAAGCAATTCTTGACCTTCTTCTCTCTAATCCTACAGAGTGTGATACAATCAAAATACCTCTGGTTTTGCCTGTCTACCCTGATCACAGGAGCTTCCATACATGGAGTTATGGCCCAAGAATGTATTTCTGAACACCTTTCAAACTTGCAGCTTATTGTCACCTTATGAAAAATATTTCAAAAGAAATCTCTGATTCTGGCCTCATGGTGAACTCTTTGCTATATTTAAATGTAGACATAGAAAGGCGGGGCCTCTTCTCCCAAAGGAAGAAAATGATTTGGAAAATGGCACAGAATGAGACAGCTCAATGCAAGAAGTTACACTTGGCCAGGATTCCATTTTTTTGTTCCTGATATAAAGTACCTCTTAAAGAATTTATCTCTTGCCTATCCCTGGAACAAGGAAAGTGAAAATGCATGGGCATCAGAGCCAGGAACCTCAGCAAAGGTCGACCAGAGATGTAGGTATTTTGTGAAAAGTGGAAGGAGAGGGATTGCTGGGGTGATATAAAAAACCCACCCCAAGATTTTAATTGGAGCCAAAAATCACACTGAGTTTAACAATATGTCTCTGAACAAATTCCAGTGGGGACAGCCTAGAGGGAAGACTTGAAAATGAATTCTAAAATTCCATAATATTTTATACTTCATGATAAATAAACAATGAAAAATATAATTGATATTTGGGTAGCAGAAGCCTGCAGCAACTTTCCCAGCATTGGGGGGGGGGTATTATTTGGCTAAGCTGTGGAAGGGTCCCGGCCTTGAGGCCACCCATGTTCTGACAGCCTAAGAAACTTGCTCACCCATGGCTGAAAACACTTTCAACTCAATGGACATCAACATCAGAAAATCACATGAAAACAACTTACTGGGGAGAACATTAAGTCGTGTGCCTTTTCCAAAGATGATTTTGTTAGAATTTGATTTACACCGTGACTGGGACCATAGCAAAAACTCCTAGAGATTCTTTTTTGAGAAAGCTACATATTCATTGATGAATATTTCACCTTCATGAGACTAAACAGGTTCCCAGATTGTCTCTTCTCTCATAATAAACTGGCCTCATTATCTGTCCTGCCATCTTTCTCTGTGTCTCCTGGTTGTTTTGCTTGAATTTTATGCTGTTTATTGCAAATGCACAGAAAGGAAATTGAATGACCTCATTTGACACTGAGAGTAAATTATAAAAGCAACAATTCAACAAACCCCTTTCAGATTTCAAACACAGTTCTGTTACTGTAGCCAAAAAATATCTGGCAGACAGCCACTGAACTAGTAATCTACCCTTCAGAGTCCAGAGGAGGGTAGGGGCAGGAATGGGCAGCTTTATAGATATACAGCTGGATTTCCATCTGAGCCAGAACTGCACTGTGGAGTCTTTACTTCACGCTCAGCTCTGAACCATAAGCTCTGGAACCAGCTATATCACAAGATCTGAGGATGCTCTGCCTCAGGTCAAGCAAATGTTTGTCCCACTCATGATAGCCCTTCCCTGGCTGAGGGCATGGAGATCATTCATTTTGGCTCAGAGGGATCCTGGTCTTTGGGGAAATGTTCTCCATGGGTATATTCTCTCATCCCAAGAGGTAGCATCAACCTTGATGGGTCCTTGTTTGACAAAGAACCAAGCAAGCCCAACTGTCTTCTTATCATCCATCTGACCCCAAAGATGCTCCGTATCACAGTCATTGGAAAAGATGGAAAGGGATGGTTATGCTCACTGAATCTAAAACAAACTTAATGTAGCCAACTAGCTCATTTCCTTGTCTTCTAGAATTTCTCTAAACTATTAAAAAATAGGCCATCTTATTTTAAAACTCCATTGGTTGCTCATCCCAAAGTCTCAATTATAACATGTTATTGGGCCTAATAACCCAGTTAGTCAACTTGACAACAGCTGCTTTTTAATATTACTATCACTATTATTATTATTTTGTCTGACCTGAGGATGGGCCCCATTGTCTCCAAACTGGCAATGTGGAGAAACTGATCCCTAAAACCACCTCTTTTCAGGACAGCTAGGCTCCTGAATTATGTTTTCCCTTCTTCACCAATTAGGTGCATTTAAAAAGTTTTTACTCCCCATGGAGGCATTGATCATTAAATATAAATCTTGTCATGCCTGCCATTTTATTTCACTATGAATTTCCTTTCAGGTGTTTATAAAGCCATCTGGGATCATCAATTCATTTCTGAATTGCCCCCCCCCCCCCGTTGCATTTGAATAGTAAAGCTGCATTTATAGTGAAATTTGACATGTATGAGACTAGATGGGGCCATTTGTCAAAACAGAATACTTGGGTTTCCTAGTGGATCTTTTAGAATAAATATATGTATAGGCATGAGAGACAAAGAGGGTGCCTTATAAATATTAGTAGCATTTAAAATGAGATAGATTCTCATTTTTAATAGAAGACAAGTTCTGCAGGCAAAATCACAGTAAACACACAAATCATTGTGGAATACAGTTTAAGAGATACTGTGGCTGTAAATAACTCACGGTCTCAATATCTCCTTGGAAGAAGGAGAACCAAGCTACCATATTAAAGGGGATTTGGAATGGTCTCATTTTGCATCTATTTATTATTATTGCTCTATTCTCAACAATCATGAATGTTTCATGTACTTGCAAAAGTCATTTTTCAAAAGTTATATCTGTTTACATATTAAATTAAATCTCTACTAACTTCACGGAATTTATTTGTTTGTCAAATATAAATAGGACATGGACACTTACTGGGCTTCACCACCAGCTGGGTTCCATCTCCAAAGAAGAACCTGTTGTTGTTATTCCCACAGCATTTCCTGCCTTTACTTAAACCCCTAGTAAAACTCAGCCAAACACATGGTACCATGATGATGCGGGAGTTGAATTCTCTGTGGGATTTTTTTCTTCTTTGTCTCTGGAAATTGGCCTTTTATCATACGCAGAAGAAAACTGGTTCTGCTACATAAAGCAAAACATTTTTTCCTTTAAAATGACCAAACTTACAAGCTTTAAAAACCATTATGCATTCCTAGGCTTAAATCTGCCAAAGCTGCATCAAGTAATTTGTTAACAACCCTTTCTCTTGTAGGTGGAAACTGAGCTTTAGACACACAGGTCTGAAGAGATGATGTTTCCTGCAACCATAGGGGTGTTTTGCAGCCATGGAACCATTGAAACTCCCCTCCAAACTCTACCTAAGCTCCACGGTCTGGTCCCCTACTCAGTGGCTAACTTTTTTTGAGTCTTCTCAGTGTGTAACAATGGATATATAATAGCCCAGAAAATGTTTTCCCAAAGATGTTCCATCATGGACTCATGTTACTTCAGGAAGAAACGGGTAGGGAGTAAGGATACATCATCTTCCACAAACTTAAGAAGGCCCAGTCCTGAAATAAATGGAAACAATGAACATTTTCCTTTAAAAAAAAGATTGTATACTGTAAGCAAGGATTAGGGACTACAGGAGCTCCTTTATCTCAAAGTAGAGCATTGGCTAATATAAACTAAGAAATTATGTTAAAGAGGGAAGCGAGCATTCTAGACGGGGATAGGAGGGCACTGACTTTCTTGGTTAAAAGTAGAGCTTTAGGGGTGGAGGAGACTTGATTTCATCCCCAATGTGACTATGATGTTGATTCTTAGATTTTAAGAGTTTAAAACTAATTTTATTTTTCTCCTCTCAGTCTGAGAGCAGCAGGTGTCCAGAACAAATAAAAAGGACTTATTCTGGGGAAATGAAAGGGTAGCAAATGTAGGAAATAGAGGGAAGATATTAGATGGATCACAGACTAATACCAACCTAGCCTACCCTAAGCTCTATTTCTCCTCTCTCACCCCAAACCATCTTCCCAAGGATGCCTCCGGGGTCTTGTACTTCATGTATTATGTTTTGGAAGAAAAATAAGATATGGCCTACAAAATAAGGATGTTTTGATCGGCTGACACAGAACTGTATAAACAGATTAGCAGAAGTTGTATCTATACAGGTAAAGGTATAATCAGAGCAGACAAATGGCTGGAAAATAGGATTCTCAGAAGGAGAAAGCCTGCAGCATTTAGACGATAACACTTTTACCCACTATATATTTTTTTCTCCCTAGAGTTTATCTTAAAATCAGCACTGTTTCCTCTTCCCTCACTGGTGTGCCATCTAAGAGAATGGGAAATTTTGAGAGTCCAGCATATTGTGGCAGATAAAGGATGACACTAGGGAACAAAAATGACTGTCAGCCCTCTGTTACTGGAGAGCAGCCATCACCTGCTACTTCCCACTTGCCATGGAACACAGAATCTGCCTGACAAATCCCACTACTCACATACTTGGCTTGACAGAAAGCAGAGTACCAGTCCCAAAGATGAGCTTGTTTGCACCAGTCCCATAATTCCCACAGCCCTTCAGAGCCTTACAATTACCTTCAGGGAGGGGCATGACAGGAGAAGGTGAGGACCTCTTTGTGTCTATCCTGCCTTAGAAAGCTCAGTCCCACTGCTGCAAAAGTCACCTCTCCAGATAGCCTCATACTCCCCTGACTTGCTCTGACATTGTCTTCTAGGTTATGTTTTTATGGGGTTGCGCTAAAGTCCAGAACCCTGGGTGATCCACTAGCAAGCAGCCAAGAGCTGTGCAGGCATCTGCTCTCCTTACAAGATAGCAGCCCAAAGCAAGGATGTTGGGAAAGCTGCAGACACACTACTTTTCACCTACAGCTCTTTAACTATCCTTTTCCCTTTTCCTTAAACGTATTCTCCCAATGGAATAGGCTGGCTCATCCTTGGGAAAGAATTCTAACCATATTAGAGGGAATAAAAAACCTCCCTAACAATTCAGCTCTATTTTAAGGGGTCTAGTTAAGCATTATCTTTTCTGGAAGCAACTAGACCAAACAAGAATTGGTGGCTGACATTGTCTCTCACTGGGAGCGAAGACCCCATTTGGGTTGAGGGCATTGTCTCTAGCGGGCTGGATTATTCTTAAAAATATAATTTACATGCTACACTTTGTGTATTATTCAGCTAGAGTCTCCTCTCCCTGACTGTCACATATCTGAGACTTACCTGGCTTTATAATTAGTTTGGTCCCAGAGCCCCAGATCATTTGATAGTTGCTATCTACACAGACACAAAAACCTTAACAAAAACCTTCACTGCCCTTCAGGGGAGCCTATTAGAGATAAAGCCCAGATTAAAAACTCCAGAGCAAATCACATAAAACAATGTAGGAATATTGACCATTGAAGATTATTTGCTCATTTAATTACATTTGATTCCCTTGCCCATTATAGATTCCAGGCAGAGACAGTGAAATCAAATGACTAAACATTCAAAGTCAATCTAGGTCTCCCTGCATATGAGGGAAGCATAATTCATAAACAGTTTTCAAATTGGAGAAATTGAACTTGCTTTACCTTTCCCAGTATTTTAAAGAAAAATGTAAAAGAGAAAACCAGATCATTTGCCTGGGTCATAGCATATGTGACTCCCTCATGTCCTTTTTTTTTTTTCCATTGCTGGTTAAGCCTTTGGTCAGCAGCATGGTGTTCATCTATAGATTAAACTGATTTGTTATATAGAGGGTTGTAACTGTGAGAACTGGCGTCCTGAGTGGCCACAGACCCAGCAGCTGGAGGCATGGAGGCCCCTACAGAGCAGGTTTGCGAAGGGTAGTGGCGCTGTGAGAATGTACCAAATCGGGTTTTACAGAAAATGCCTTTTAAAAATTACTTCTTGGCTTCTAGCACTTACTTGACAAGACTTGTAATCTGGTCCCAGCCCCAAAAATGAGCTTCTCAGCATTGAAGGCCACAGTGATACTGAGGTCTACAGAAACCTCCTGGCTTTCTCTGCTTTTTCTCCCATCACTGGTACTAAATGACAGCTAAGAGCAAAGAAGATTGGAGGCAGCATTTAAAACTCTAATGCAATCAAACAGTCAGTTTTTGTTTTGGTTAAGTTTCCTCTCCTGAAAACGCCTATGCCTCATGCTTATTATGTTTTCAATTCACAAAATGACAGCTCAAGGTAATTCACTGAAAGAAATCAGGGAATCTCAAGCTCTAATCCTAGTTCTGACTTTTTTGGTTTGATTTAAATTATTTAGCTTGTTGTTGCTTCAGTTTTTCTGCTGTGAAACATGTTTGATGATGTGTGATCCCGTTTACCTTATTAGAGAGTGTTGTGAAGAAGGGGTGGCGATGGTGCCGCAGGTTACAGCGTTGAGCTGCATCTCGAACAGTTTGGAGAAACTGTGCTGTTCAAGTCAAGCTATTATTAACACGAATAGCAGGGAATAGGCTACCTGGAGTTTACTGTCAAAACTGCTAACACGAAAGCTTCTTTGGTGAAATCTGAAGGAGAATAGATCTGTCTCATATGTTTTTCCACAAGAAAGTTAGTGGATGTAACTGCTTCATCTGCCAGAACAGACAGGGCCAGAAAAGGTCAGCAGAATTCTGAGTCCTAATGATGAGGGAAAAGAGATGTGACTGTCCTCCCGCAGGACCGACTGAGCATAGATTAGGCCTCTGACACACTCATTCCCCTTTGCTGTCGGTGGCATTAAGTGGAATCAGTCTAACATATTTTAAAAAATGAATTTGACCTTCTCAGTGGTCAAACTGGCTGTGGCAGTAGACCCAGAAATTGTATCCCATCAGTTTCTAGCTGGGACACAGGAAGGGAATGTGAAGAACTCTATGTTTTACAGATGATTAGCCCACACAAAGGAAACCAGACACACTTACGTGGTAAAACAGTCACTTGCGTGCTGGACCCAAAATGCAGCACACCTCCAGCTCCTGTTTGTCCACAATGGTTTTCTCTATTACAAAAACCCTGCTACCTCTTCACAGCCACACATCCTGGGTCCCAAAGTGGAAGCTAAAGTTTCTCAGGCAAGAGGAATCAGATACCTGCATCATGAAAGTGATGGTTTTCCTTATTTTTTTCCAAAGCTCTTCCTCATTCCAGGGCCAGCTCCAGCCTTCTCCTATTCATTCAGAGGCCATGGCACCTCCACCTCTGCAGAGGCTCTGCCATGGTCCTTGCCCCCTCAGTCAGAATTCTTCCAGGTCCCTGAGCAGTGGACCATCACTTGAGGAGCTAAGAAACTCCTCAAAAACACACTGACCTGCTGAAGAGGCAGGCACCAGTGTGTGCTGGGAGTGCTGGTGCTGGGCTGGACACGACAGATACGAATTGGAAGGAGAGAGAAAGGAGTTCCATATGGAGTTAGAGATAGAAGGAATAGGATTTGGAGGGGGAGGATCTGAAAACAAAAGTAAGAAGCAGACACACACACACTAACAGCTGATGTCAGAATTTGCCCTGCTGTTGTGCAAGGACACACGATTTCTAGAGGAAAGCAGCTCTCCTGGCTCTGTCAGTTGCCCTGACCTATTTAGTGCTGCTCTACCTCCTGTGACAATCTCTTACACTACAAATGGAGAGCCTCTCCTCACTTTCCTCCCATGTCACAGAGCCATCTGACCAAGTGTTCTACATGAGTGGGTTCGAATGGCAGCCACAAAAAGATACTCAGAATCTGTTTCTCTCTTCCTAATTAGGCTGTCAATCTGTTTAGCTAATAAGTTGTATCAAGTGTCTTAATCTCTTCCAAGGAAAGGAGTCATATAAATGTAAAATAGCAGCCGAAGTAAGTCAAATGGCTTGCTGTGTATCTTCTCTTTGTGTGAAGAGATGCTGTTTAATAGAAGGAAAACTTTCTGTGGGGAGAGGAGACAGATTGGGAAAAAACAAACAGCATTTGTTTTTATTAGGCTGAGTCTATACAGCACAAAGTAAAACAGATTTGGCAATTATTCAGGTAATGTGACAGTCAATTCAAGTAATTTTGAGCTGAAAGAAGTTTGCTCAAGGAAGTGCCTAAATATTTGGATCAGCTACTGATATTAATCAAATTAACTGGACGATTGTGCTATATAGACACAAACTAATAAATGTATCCTGAGATTGTTCTGAAAGGCTTACATTTTCTAAACTTAACATTAAAACTTGACGAATATTTATACCTACTTGCTTCAATTTTTTGCAATTGACATTTCCCATTTTTTCTTACAACACATGTCTTACATTTAAAGCCGCAAAGGTAAGAGTGACCTTCTCCCTGGAGAGTCTTATCAGGTTAGCACACGGAAGCTCATTTAGAAATCCATTAGGTGTCTGGGTTGTGAGAGCGGGTCATTATAGATTAAGGGCCTTTTCTCAAGTGGTAAAGGACTTACGAGGAACAACAGCGAGTCTTGTTCCAGTCCCAAACACGAGGTTTGTCCCCGATGTATATTGGCACAGTGTTTTTGCCCAGTACAAAAACACTCTTACTCAGCTAAATTTTCTTCCTCTTCTTCCCCCATAAAGCTCACCAGGAACATGCTATACACATGCTATATACATTTTGACCTCTATTTAATGATAACTTTTAAAAAATCATCCTATAAAGTGCTGTAGCCTATGCTTTTTAACCAAAAATCCGAACAGTCAGTAGTCCCCTTTGTCTCCAGTCTCCATTTTGTTTTTCAAACAAGAGCTTGCCATTTTTATACTATTTTATCCTTGAAAGACAGCATTTGGGGCTGGGGATTTGGCTCAGTGGTGCCGCCTGCCTGGCGAGCACAAGGTCCCGAGTTCCATCCCCAGTACCAAAAAAAAAAAAAGACTGCATTTGAAGGCTTCTGGTGGCCATAGGGCCGAGTTTTACTTTAGAATACTATTATGTAAAATCATCTTATTTTGGGTGACTCATTGGATGTGTTCATTTCTCCCAAGGCAGCCAAACATATTCTCTTAGTCTTAGCCTAGACATTCCAAAGCCAACTCTCTTCAAGTTTTATCCCCGTTTTTGCCACAAGCTGAAACCAAATAGGCTGGAAAAGGCCATATTAGCCCCTTTGTTCTAATTCTATTACTTTCCTAAAAGGAAAATAAAACCTAAGAGTAAAAGTCTTTGGTTAGAAATTAAAAATTCAGAGAAGGTTAACCAAAACCCAACGGACAATTGTGGCTCATTTGGGAACATTCAGACCTACCTGGTTTTATTTGTAAACTTGTCCCTTGCCCAAAGATTAGTTTTCCTGTATTGCTAGTCACACACTAATGCTACACTTTACAAAAACTGTCACTGGAGATCATTCCTATTTTTTCTTCCTTCCCTCTAGGAACCCAGTCTAGCAAAAATAAAAGCATATTTACTGAAGACTTACTATGCACCCATTACCATACAAGTCCCTTTATAGATATTACCTCTTTTCATCTAACATCTCAGCAGGCTAGGTACTATTATTATGCCCACTTTATAGACGAGAGAAATGAGGCAAAAAGAGATAGATAATTTGCCTGAGGCTACACATCTAGTAAGTGGTAGAGTTAGGATCACCCAAGCTGTATGATTCCAAAATTAATGTTCTTAACCACTACACCATTCCTTTCATGAGCTTTTTTTTCTATTTCAGATTTTCCTTTGTTTTGGTTTTTTTTTGGTACCTGGGATCGAACTCTCGACCTTGCGTTTGCATGGCAGGCACCAGAACCACTGAGCTAAATCCCGGGCCCTCAGATTTTCCTTTGAAGTTGTATAGCAGTAATACTGGTAAAATAGTTCATTGACTCTAATAAAGGTACCCTGAGATCGTTCTTCTGAAAAGTTTACATTTTTAAAACCAGTCTAGTATTTATGCCCTCTCATTCTGGCAAGGTAATTACCGCCCCCCCCCCCCATGTGTTACTTTTAGAGCTGCAAAGGCAAAGATGACCTTCTCCCTGGAGAGTCTTATCAGGTTAGCACAAAAGAAGATAATTTAAAAGCTCATTTAGAAATACATTAACGTCTATATCAAAGATGTCTTTCCTGAAGCCTCTTGGCTCCACTGTGTAGTTCCCCCTCCCCTCCCTGAGTTTTGCCAACCCTGGAGCTCCAGGACTGACCCAAGACCTAGTCCTTACCAAAGCCACAGCAAATCCTGCTGGGAACACACTTTAGTTACATGATGCAAAATTTCGAACAGGGTAAGTGGTTTCTAAAGTGTTCCTGAAGATTTCTGGAGAGAATAACTTCTCGGGGGAGGCTAGAATTCAGATGAAATCAACTCCTGTGCTATTACTTCTAGCAAGTCACAGTAAGGATCTAAGCCAAAGAGAACTGAGAAATGCAGAAAGTATATGGTTAGTCTGAGCCATTCTGGATAATCCATGGTGGGGAGATGTTCTCTTGTGTGATCACTGGGATGACCACAGGTTCTGAGAGTCCCCTGCAGCGATTGACTGCTACTTGGCTGGAGCAGTAGAAGTATTTACCAATGGCCCATGCTAAGGCTGGTGCACGCTAAGGGATGAAATAGGCCATGCAATAGGATGTATGTTCTCACTTTCTCCAACTTTCAGTGCTCCCTGATAGCCCTTTTTGGAATAGGCCAATCTATTTGCTCTGTAAGAGAACTGTTAGTATTCAATATGCTTTCCCACATGCACTTCTGGATTCTTCTATCTAGTTATTTTGACTGAAGGATAGATAAGGATTCAGCTAGTGGACTGGACAAAAACAGTAGCTATAACTAGACATTTTAGAACTAGGGTTAAAAAAAAGAAGATGGGAATTCCTGAGATATTTCTAATGGCACAGACAGGTTTGAGAGAGTTAACATGAAGACTCACTTGGATTTACTGCCAGACTTGTCCCCAATCCCCAAATCAGCTTACGGCTGTTGCCAACATTACACAGTCATAGAAAGCTTTATGGAAACGGACCAGCCAATATGTACCAGGAAATCCCTTTCAATCCCCAAAGCTGGCCAGCATGCTCCTTCAGCTGGGACCCTAGCTGGAAAGGCAGTGGGGAAGACTGTTTATTATGGCTGTTCATTCACAGTATGTCAGGATGGAAAGACCTATTTGATGCTAAATATCATCCCCTCCACCTCCAGACCAAGCTGCCCCCAGAGCAGGCCAGGAAAAGTTGTACAATCCTGATAAAGTCACTGGAGAGGGATTCTCCCACTCCAGTGTTCACCCATTCCTGTGTTCAACACAATCAGACTTTCTGCTCCAAATAGTTTAAAACAAAACTACAAGGAAACCACTTTTCTCCAGCTCATTTGTTCCTGTGCCAGATAATTACATATGTATCCATTTTCCATGTGTACATATGCCACAAATATATACCATATAATCAGTACAATTAATATAAAATAAAATTAAGTAGAGAAGAGAGAAAACTGGGCTTATTGCTATGGCTTCCTTTTGAAATTAGAGCATTCATTATGAATTCAGCAGAGATACTCACGGGGTTTGACCATTAACCTTGTTCCCCCTCCAAATGTGAGCGCCTTGCCTGCATTATTATTCACACAGTGATCTTCAGTTCAGCAAAAACCTCCTAGAAACTGAGCTAAGTTTTCCCTAAAGATCTTCTGGAAGGAGCGATACTGTGAGCACAGAGAATATTAAGTAATTGTCACAGTAATAAGCTGGCACAAAATTCTAGCAGCAGCTTGGATTTCAGGACTGTTTCTACATTGGATAAATGTAGGATATTCTTTCTAACTATTCTAAGAAGGAGTTTTCCTGCATAGACCCACAATACTGACTGCCAAAATCCCAGCACATCCTTTAGTGTTTTAGATAATAATTCTCCAGGGTTCTGAAAATCACATACCTCATTTGTACAAAGTAGAAACTGTTTATGTCTGTGGCACCAAAGCAAAAGCAGTCAGAGAGACTGTCATCACAGTGGGAGAGACCGAGGGAAGCTGTCAATGGCCGTCTGGTAAGAAGGGTCAAGTGTGTTGATCCACACCTTCAGGGTGCTGGAGCCAGGCGTCTTGGAGGAATGTCCAGCTCGTGGAAGAGCCGAGAAGATGCCTAACTTCCCCAGTACCCAGAAAGAGAAACATTCACATGCAGTGCTCTGACCTGGAATTCACCCTGACTCCAACTGCGGATCTTTCCATTTTTTGCATCATCCACCCTTTCTAGGTGATTGTTTTGAGCATCTCTCACTTTTGACAAAACTTGAAGGAAAGCCTGAGATAGAAACTCCACCAGCAACACCACTGAAGGTCAGCATAGCTTCCTCTTCCTTTCCTTTCACTGGCCACCTTAAGGACCGGGGGTTTAACACCAACAATCAGGATGAGCCACTCCCAGGGGAAAAACAAGAAACACATAGCTAATATGGCAGTCCACAGATTTCCTACTTGAATTTAATCAATTCTGTGTCACTTCCAGTGGATATCTTCCTGTGGACAGATCCTTCTTCTCACATTCATAACAGAAAACTTCTCCTTCCCTTTCTACTTTGCTGTTTGTCTGTTGGATCTTTTACCCTGACTGCTTTGATTTTTAAAGAGTATAATTTCGCAAATATCCTCATGAAATTAAGTCTGAGGACAACTGTGCTGAGTCTCCAGGCTATTAAACACAGTTTATTTGACCCATGCAGGCTATTTTAGGAGGTGGCTCCAGGATGTCTGCTGCATGGACACGGGCACAGGTGTGGGCACTCATAAGTGTTCATGGGAAACAGATGCCCACTTTGCCTGGAGCACAGCATTTGTGAAAGGGAATAGCTGGAAATAAAGTTGGAACACAGAAAAGGCCCAGATCTTGGAGAGCTTTGAGTGACAGGCCACACAGTAGATGTGATTTTTTCTTGAAATGGATTCTCAAAATATGAGTGACCAGAAGAAGAAGCACTGAGTTCAACAGAGGAGAGAGGCATAATCCAAGGGCAGGAAAAGTGAGTGAAAAATGTGAGCCCAGAACAAAAAAGAAGAGAACAAAGAACATTCAATTCATATGGTGTTTAGAGAAGTCACCGGAGGTCCTCAATCCATAAATATTTCCCAATGATTAATCAAACCTTCATGATATTGGCGGTTAGTCCACTGCGATGAGCCTCAAGGCTCTCCTTTACCCTTCCTGTTCAGAGTAGAGGAACTCGGAATTGCCATTTTAGATAGCAGTAACTTTAGTCTGTGTAATTTACAGCTATTACTTCCCTTATTCTACCTTCTCTTATTCCTCAAGTATGAACACCAACAACTTTTAAAATAAAGTCTGTCTTGCCTGGAATACTCACTTGCTAAGACCTTCAGCCTCGTGCCTGTCCCAAAGATGTATTTGTTAGCTCCTGTATTGTCACAGTGTTACATATCTCTACATAAACCAGTGTAAGATTACCATTTCTTGAAGCAGCTTTACTGTTCAACAGTAGGCCCTCAATATGTACTTTCCCCATCCACAGGCCTTGATTTCATATTTTTCTAAAAGGAACTTACTTGAGATTGTGTCTCAGTCTATGTATAAAGTATTCACTAATTCTATTGGTCTGATTTTGCAAAACTTCTTCAATCTCATGCTGTCATTACTGTAAGAGTGTTTATTAAGTGAAGAGGCTGATTTAGCAAATGTACAAGGACTTAAACATCTAAAATTGTTAAACCCTTCAAAATAGAGAGACCTGTAGGTCTCTCTCTCTCCTAGACTCAGCTTATGAACTGCAAAACAAATGACATTATTTTATAGTTACACCTCATTTTGGATCCAAAACAGCACTAGTAACTAGTTTGAATTCCTCCTTTACTGGTGTCTTTCTTCTGAAAAGCTTTTGGTTATTGATAAAAGCGAAATCTGCTTTCAAAGGATAAAGCTATCATGGATGCTATAAAGAGACAGTGCTATGGCCTTTGAGGGCAGTTTCAGAAGAGGACTTGAACAATGGCAGTTTGTGGGACCAAAGTGCATACCACTTCAAGCTGAGTGCTTTGAGCCACTTGTTTAAATGTACAAATCTTATTTGTTAGCATATCAGCTGCATTACCTTATTGTCACTCTTGATTCAGGCACAGAAGATCGCTGATGAAATGCTACTAAAATGTGAGATGGCAGACATTTCTGGCAGTAGCATGCCTGCTTGGAAGGTATTCTTTTCTATAATTCTAACTGAAAGAAGTGAAACAAACAAACAACAAAACCCCCGCAAGGGTAGAGATAGCCTGTAAATTTTCAATATTGCTTTCTATCATCCATCTCTATTACTCTCTCTCTGACAGCTTCACAACTCGGATAAACATTCTGCTTTATCACAGATAACCTAGTGGAGGTGAGAAGACTTCCTTCTGTACTGAGACTCGCTGCCTCTCCCACAGGGTCAACTCAGGCGGCCTAGGTGAAGGGGTGAGGTTTTGCCTAGGATGAAGAAGGTGGCTGTGCAAGCAGAAACAAGTCCACTAGTTTGACACATCCAAGACTGTTCTCTCTGCAGAAAGCTGTATTCTTCTGCTATTCTCTCAGAAGGACAAAGCCACAAGAAGCTTGTAACTGCTGTTGCCCTCCCCTCCCCCAAATTCTCAGCCCACTCTCCTTATTTTTCAGTTCTGCCAGATGACAGGGCAAAAACTCAATTGGGTCCTCATCACTTATCTGTTAAGGACACGTTTCCTTGGCTACACACTGCTGCTTTGGTAGCCTCCCTTTTTATTAGATTGTTTCTGTCTCTATCACAAAGGTTTTCTTCTTCTTATCTCTACCTATTTCCAAAAGCCACAATGTGCTTTGTGGACCTTCCAGAAACACTGATTGCAGCATTAGTACAATTTATCAAACTGCCCATAGACCTGATAACCACATCCAGCCTCCAGGGAAACATGTATTCATATCTCACTCATACATCCAACATAGTTAACAACTGCTTGCTAAACAAAGCAATTAAATTTAGCTGTGTTCCAACAGGTCCCATTGGATTTCTTTTCAGAAAGGATAATTAGTTTAACCACAAGAACTCACCAGGTGTGACCAACAGTGAGGTGCCTTTGCCGAAGTTGAGTTTATACCCAGCATTGGGTTCCACAGTGTATTCTCCTCTAACAAAAAAGCCCCTGCAGTAGCCACCTGGTTCCTCTTCTTCCTATGATCCTCTATTAAGCTAATGTCTAAAAACCAATCACATACCAGTCATAGGCAGACTGTAGCTCATCCAGGGCCCTTGATGGTGTAAATAAAGCTTCCCTCTTCCATGACACCATTAATGAAAAGGTCACCCTGCCTCACAGTGAGATGACCAGTCACTCTGGAGAAGTGCTATCCTGGGCAGGGCCCTTGCTAACATGTTCTGAAGCCCAGAGTTTGCCCATGTCCAGCCTAAAGAAATGTTAGCTCAGACCATGGACAGCCAAGGGCATTGAACAGGAACAGTCCTGTGGGGCTCATGGGCGAAAGGCAGAAGAGACCACAGAGAGAAGAGTTAGTAAATTTCTTCTCACTTGCTCTGGGTTGTGCTTTAGTTGCACTCACTGTGCAGCCTTCAAAACCCCAAACACTTACTTGGCTTCACGGAGAGTTTAGTGCCTTTTCCAAAGGTGAGTTTTGCTTGGTTTCCTCCAAAATCCACAGTCATATGGGGCCTTACAATATCCAGCAGGTAGGAGGGACTTAGGAGACCAAGTGATTGAGCTTCTTATCTTCCCTCTAGTGGAAGCCTCCCCACCTGCAGCCTCAGCTCCCAGCTCCCTAGCAAGGTTAGGACATTTCTCTAAAAGTGACAATGGATTGTGTAGATAGATCTGAGCTTGGTCTTAAATCATGACTTTTGCTTCCACAGCATCAGCTTCTGATGGGCTGCTCTTGCTTAGGATCTGTGAGGACAATAGCAAGAGACATGCTGCCTAGTACAGGTGGTCAGCACTGGGGCCTGAGAGTGGTTATTTTAGAAACCAGTAGCACCATGGTATTCTCACAGCCTTAGTTTTTACAAAGAATAATAATAACGAAAACCTAAAAATCCAACAAAAACCAACAAAAGAATGGTTATGCTCCTCTTGGAGTGGAGTGGTTCTTATTGAGAAAAACCTGATATCTGGGTTGTTGGGTCTTTTTATTTTGACCTATTACAAATATATGGGCTTACACATTATCCTTAGCATTTCTATATATCTAAGGCCAAGGAAAAAGCCAGTGAAATTTACTACTTCTTCCTGAGCTAATCTCTGGTATTACCAGAATTCATGAACTAACAGACTTTTAACCAACTTAGGGTCTCAGGGACAAAGAAACCAAGCATATTGATCATCTTGAAAGTGACAGTGTATCAAGTCTCAGGTCAGCTTTTGAGATCGGCCCATTCCCCTTACTTACTTGGTTTTATTGTTAGTCTAGTCCCTGCTCCAAATCTTAGGTTATTGTTATTATTGCCACAGCAATACATGCTTTAACAAAAACCTCCTGGGGAAACCTTGCAGCCAGCGCCCAGTGAATTAGGGACAGGGATGATAAGCACTGCTAATACCACAGAACACAACTGTCTCACTCTCCTTTCCTACAGGTATGGGGCCATTTTGTCATTCTTCTGTACTTGAACATGGGTATTGCTCAGTGCACGGAGCTCAGCTAAGTTAGAACCCAAATGGGCATGTAATCCATTTTCAAACAGGTTCCTGAACAGTGCATAAACTAATGTTGCAAAAAAAAAAAAAAAATCATGCCCAGGCACACTGCCTGTCTTCAGGGATTCCTGTGCAAGAGGAACTGCCTGGTGGCTTGTTTTAGAATTTCTACAATTTGCATCTTAATCATAGGTTCAAAATGCTCAAACCACTCATCTATATAATTTCATGTTAATTATCATGTAGTCATTTCATAATTGGTAAATAATGAAACATAGCAGTGGTTTGGGGAAAAGGGCTAGCATTTGATTCTGTACTCAGAAGGTCAAGGTTTTGCTTTTACTCCACCAATAGTCTATCGGTGATTCCTCTCGGAAGATGAGTGGGTAAGCTGCTTCCTTAAAGTCTCTAAAACAGTCATTAGAAGGCCAGTCTAGCCCACTTCCTGGGATTTACACATATCACTCATGAAAAGTTATCTGGGTAAGCAAGACCTGCTACTCTCTGTTTGACAGTGCTTTCTATGCTGTTGCTTAGAGTGACAAGGTCCTGGTGATAAGTTAATTTCCAAAGGAAACACACTATGTAAGGAAGACTGAAGAATCTTGGAGTTGAGAGTTTTCACAGATGCAAAGGAAAGCCTCAGCAACGGAAATAAAAATAGCACAAGTATGGTTTCAGGGAACGCATCTTAGTGAGGTCACTCCCATTGGAAGGACGGGAGCACCACATTCAGCCAGGATAGCCCCTCTGCAGAGCTCCCTCTTTTAAAGTCACACACAGTTGAGTTACCTCATGGTTTCTGTTATCTACCAGTGCTGACTTGAAGTCTTGTTCCAGTCCCAAAGGTGACTTGCCTGCCACTGCCCGTGGTTACATTGTGAGATTCTCCATTACAAAAACCTGGTGCTTAACTTTTCATCAGGCCTCTACAGCCTTCCTCACAGCTCTCCCTCTGACCTCTTCCCAGTGGTTCTAGCAAGTCCTCAGGAATCACCTCCCAGACTCGTAGTGCGAACTCCTATGACAGCAGTAGTGCCCTGGCCAGATGCTTGCCTGATCAACACTACCTGCTGGTTGCCCTCTTTTGCCTCAATTGATCAAGGGTCACTGGCTAGTTGATTAAAGAAAGCCAAAGAGTTCTCAAGTTCAGCTCTAATGACATTGGGAATTAAGCTGAGAAATCAAGTGATTAATAACCGTTCTAATTTAATGCTCCTAAGTCAGGCAGACCAGAGGGCATGGAGACAGAAGGAGAAACAACTGTAGCTCTATCTATACAACGATTTCACAATTCCTATGAAAGTAATTTTCATTGCGAAAGTGTTTGCTGGTGAGGTGGGCTATATTTGTTTGTGCCCCAGTCCTAAGCTCATATCTTTTGTTTGCTGGAGGCGAGGAGTTCTAATAATGGACTTGTAGTCAAATACAGTTCCAAAGGGTCAAATCTCAGGAATTCTCCAGAGCACAGACTGTATCACCTGCTTCATCTATGTGGCTCAAAATCTCCTAGGTACTAGGGATGGTACCAATGGTGTCAGTTGTACCAAAAGCTTCAGTAAAGGGTTTGTAAATGTTCCCTTGGGGACTGCATTTAGACCTCTACCTCCCAGATGGAAGCACTTACGGGGCTGGATGATCAGCTGGGTGCCTTTCCCGAAGGTGAGCTGTCGAGCACCTCCAGTATTCACACTCTGAGACAACCCTTGACATAAACCTCTTTGCCAGAAAATCAGGCCCTGAGCTTCCCTGAATCTCTACAGCTGCTCTGAGGGCCACAATCACCAGTGACAGTGTGCAGCCCTGGCCTATGCTACTGGTCATTTCTTCCTCTCTCTTGTTGTTGGCATAAAATCTCACATCTCTCATTACCACGGTGAGGGACCTGGGGATGAGGACTAGGAGAGTTGTGATGCAACTACCAACTACATCACTGTCAACTTCTCCATCAGAGTGACCATGGCCACAAAACTCCTCTGTCACACAGGAGAGGGGGTAGAACAAAGGACATTAGTCACAAATTTCAAAAGGGACACAAAAAGACACAGTAGTTTGTATGTCTGGAACCTAAAAGAGGAAAATTCAAATGTCAGGCCAGAGCAAACAACTGGAAAAGACATAAAGATTGTACTTCCTGCTCAGACTTACTAGGCCTAATTGATAAATGAGTCCTGGGCACAAAAGTCAGCTTGTCCCCACTGCTTCTCCTCACTGTTGCCAGCAGCTTTACAGAAATAGGACAGACACTTGTCATGTGTCTCCTCACCAACTTGTCTGCCTGGGCTTTTTCCTGACACTCATCCCAGAAACGGCCTGCGAGCCAAGCAATATGCAGTGTTTCTTATACCTAAGTCACAGGCTCAGGAGAAATCTCTAAGCTCAAATATGTAAGCTGCAGTTCCTTTTGGCAAATGTAGATACCCAAACAGCAAGCAGTGGGGTCCACAGAGAAGCTGATTTTTCTTTTCTTTTTTGAGTTTAAACACCATTTTAAAGCTGTGGGTCACATTGATAAATTGGCATATTTAACTCTCTCGAAGGTAGTGCATGGCAACTCTTAATCAAACTAAGGAAGTGTATGTATTTGCACCTGGAATTTCACTTATTCTTTCTTTAGAATCAAATACCTCCAAGTCAGACTCTATTCAAAACTTGAGTTAGGATTAGAGTAGACCAGAATGTCTTTTGTACTCACAAGGCTTGACTTTCAAAATTGTTCCTGAGCCAAAGATCACCTTGTTCCCGTAGTTCACACAACATTAAACTCCTCTACAAAAACAGCACTTGGGTGTGAGTGGGGGTCGGGTGAAATGTGGGTGACTTAGTGCTGAAACAGAGGACTGTTCTACTTTGCATTTAAGACCTGACGGTATTTGGCCAATGACAGTATAATGATTGGAGAGTTTTGTAAATGTGCAAAGTTGATTGTCCATTAGAATTTGGATCCTATTTGCTCTTTGCTGTTTAGGTTAAAATAAATGCTGTGACTCTTTTACTGTATCTTTTTTCTCAGGACTTTTCTATCCCTCTAGGCAGAATTTTCTTTCATCTCATTAATTCTAATCAGATCCTCCTGTTCCAAATAATTCTACTCTTTCATGATATTCTCCAAGTGCTAAACCCACAGCAATTACCAACTACTAAAAATTTCTGGAAGCACTGCTTGGAAAATGAACCGACTATAGCTGGCTTCCACAGTTTTCAAATATTTTGGGCTATGAGTTGGTTTAG
This sequence comes from Heterocephalus glaber, assembly GCF_000247695.1. The sequence goes on along the minus strand of NW_004624825.1, from coordinate 8,996,404 downwards.
AGCCACTTTGACTGACCCCTTTTGGGTAAAGTGGTCTTATACCCAGTTTCTCTCAGTGGCCTTTTCGCTGAGTGTGCTATGATCTACCCTGACACTGTTTCTTGGACATTTCAGACCACTGTGGCATCTGGGAGAGAGTAGACTGACTGTCACTGGGTCCCCAAGTTCCATGGCTTAGTTCTGCTGCTACCTCATTTCTAACACTGGAATTTGTTCTGTGCTCCGTGTCCCTAGGTTCAGAGCAAGGAGAGACTATTTCCCTATCTTATCCAGCGAGAAGAGAAGAAATAGACCTTGATGTCTACAGGTGCTTTATCCGGCCTTGCTGAGAGGTGCTTTGTAATATAATTTTCACTATTAGAGTCAGCCATGCAAATCCCCAATACTCATGCCTTTAATTTCTAATGGAGAAAAGCAAAAAGAGAAACGAGGCTTCTAGGTAACAGAGTGGTTAAGACAGCTGGGGAAACCGAGCTCGGAAAGGTTCCATACCTCTAGTTCCTGTTCTTCTATGTATTTTTTTCCCCGTTTTGTGATGCTGTCTTTGGTGCAAAGTAAACATATTCAAACTTTCCACAGCTTCTCATTATAGGTATAAGAAATCTGTTTGCCCCACACTTTGCACCTTACTCTGCACATGCATGTCTGGTACATCTTTATCTACTTATCTATCATTTATCATCTCAGGTATGTGTGTGTAACAAAGTTAATCCCATGCTTTGTCCAAACTGTAATTAACTAAATGCAGAGGTGCTGCCACATCCATAAGCTCCATGGGGGACAAAAGCCCAGGAGTTTTTCAAGTTTCAACTTTATCCTTGGGGTCTGTGCTTAGCCTTCCTACTTAGAGTAACCCTGCCCCACCTAGAGCACCAGCTTTTAGTACCTTTCTGAAGACATTTATCATTGACAAAAACAGACAACACTGGGTTACTTTATATTGTATACCTAAAATGTACCAATGATTAGAATGAATAATCGATAATGCAAAATAGGAAGAAAAGGTCCAAAGGGGGAGGGGTAGTGGGAGGGGCAGGGGAAAGGAAAGAAGGGAAAGGAAAAATGCTGAGAAATGGAAAAAATGGAAATAAAGTCTTTGTAAATAGGGAAGGGTGGAGGGCGTGAAGGGAGGGCTAGGAATGGGGAAAAAATAAGAACCAAGATGCATTATGTAAAGGTACAATTCCCAATGAGAAATGTAATTGTGTTGTATACCTACAATGCACCAATAAAAGAATTTAACACACACACAAAAATTATACAGCCTGACATTTTGTCTGTCGTCACTCTGGGTCTCTTGGTTTGTTCGTCTCTTTGATATCGTATGTTTTTTTCCAAACACTTACAGAATTTAAAGTTAAAATTATCATACAAAAGTGAAGATGCAGTCATTCTGTCTCAGTTCTCTCACATGTCACGTTAGCACACGATGGCAGCAGCAAAAACAGAATTGTGAATCATATTTTTTAGTTATGAATTAAATATTCAAGACTGGAGTTCCCTTAGAAACTCAGATGTTTGACTGCCACTCATCTCTACAGATGGTAATCTCTATCTAAGCCTGTGTGGTCCAATATGACCCTCAGAATATGACACAAGATGATTTTCTGACAGGGATGAAGTACTTACTGGGTATAATGGTGATTCTGGTTCCAGTTCCAAAGTTTAATGTCTGGCTTCCGTAGCTAGACACAGTGTGCTAAGCCATTACAAAAACCATGGCTCCAAACTCTCCAGTCTCTCCTGGAAGCCCTACCCATTTCTCGTGAGCCTACTCCCTGCAATGCTTCCAGGAGATCAAAGCCACCAGTGACCCTTTCCGAGCATTTCCTGCTGGAACAACTGAGAGAAACCAGGACAAAAGGCTGTCATTAGGGGAGGCTTGACATGTATTTTGGCTTTTCTGCCAATTTGTCTTTAGGGAGAACAGAAATTCGTTTTCTCTCTCCAGGTGGTATCTGTGCATCTCTCAGGTTTGAGTCTGGACCTCCTGCCACCCTTTTCCACCATCCTTATCATTCTGTGTTTGTTTTTTGCCCTTTTTTTAGCTCCTTCCCCCTTTGCTTACATCAAGAGTCATCCTTCAACCCTTTGTTCTGGGTGCCTCTGCCATATGGAGCCCATTCAGTGCAGTCATGGGAAGGGAGTTAGGGGGGAGACCTTGGCTACAAACAGCCCTGCCTGTCCCTTGCCCACAGGAATTTTCAGGCGGAGCATTTAAAAACCTGTGCTGGCATAAATCATTGCTGGGGCGGAGAGGAGGCACTCGGTGCTATGCTGCAGATAGTTCTACCTAGAAGCAGAGAAGCAGAGTAGCAGGCTTTTGACCATTCTTTCTGCAGTTGAAAGAGTTTGTTTTACACAATGGTGATGGAAAATTTTCTTCGACTTACTTGGAACGACAGTCAAACTTGTTCCTGTCCCAAAATAGAACCGGTTACCGGTGTTCCACTGTGATAGGAAGCTCAACAAAAACCAGGAGGAAGAGAGAGCCAGAGCTTACACCTGGGCCACACCAGAGGTCCTGGCAGGCAGGCGGTTCGCTCCCGCCACCCTCTGTGGACGGCACAGGAGCAGGAGTATTAGTAGGAAAGAGCTCCAGGGCTCATAGCAGCTGCGACCACAGGCAGCCGGAGGGACAGTTCCTCCTGAGAGTGGATTAAAAGGAAGGCTAATGTGCATCTTGTGCTGCTCGCTGTCTAATTAAAAGGCTAGGGCCATTTGCACTATGCTTGGGTATTAAAAAAATTCTCTTTCTTTCAAGACTTAATTTCTCTCCAGATGATCATATGATTCTGAAATGCATTTTAATCAGGGATCCTTCTGACATTTTTTGACTCTGGGAAGAATTTTATTTCTTTAAATAAAGAAATTGTTCTGGAACAATTCATTAGTTTAAATTAACCTGGTCCGAGGCTCTGACCACCTTGCCACCTTCCACCCTGCCTCATCTGTGGGATCCCTCATTTTCAGTGTCCATTGCTCGTTCTCTCCACCCCACCTTGTCCCCACAGGCAGTGAGAATGTGGTGGTAGAGGATGGCTTGTTTTATACGTGGCCACTTTCAGGTCCTACACTCTCCATGCCACCTTTTGAGGACTAAGCCTACATTTGCCATTATTTGACCTTTTCTTTCTGACTACAGTTACTATATCTCTACTCCTTCCACTTTCTGACCCCAGCCACTCTGCCAGCTGCACAGCCATTTGAGCCCCATGTCTGATGAGTATCAGCTCCACCTCAGTCCACAGGCAACACCGTGGGAAGACTTACTTGGAATGACTGAGAGTCTTGTTCCCTGGCCAAACACCAGCTTGTTGTAGGAGGATGTTACACAGCTACTCAACCCTTTACAATAACTGACAGGTGACTCCTAGGGTGTCACAGACCTCAGTCTTTCTTGATGCCACTTCAAAAGGCATCGCAGATGCTGCTCAGCATTACCTATGGGATCTGAGTTGGAGGTATCGCTAGGCCAGAGTCTGTTGGGAATAACAGGAAACTCGCTAAGAATGTGTACTTCTCCACTTTGGCGTCATTAGAATTTCTGACATGCAGCAGATTTAAAAGCATCCTTCAGCCCCCTGGTCTCCTCCTCCTTTCCCTGTTATTCCCAAGTCTGTTCAGCCTTCCCATCTGCATCTCATTTCCATCTCCAAGCCCTACCTTGGTGACACCAGGCCCTCAGACACCACTGATCTGCCTTCTCCGAGACAGCATGCTGTGATTAAAGGACTGGAAATGCCAGGCTTTCAGAGGCCGAGATGGGGCGCCCCGCTCCTTATCGCTGGTCAATATGTTGTTCTCATTTGTCTGGCTAATGAACAGCTGACCTTTCTAAGTGGATGCATTTTGCTGAAATGACAACTGCCAGAGAGTTAGCAACAATGGCTGAGTTCTGAAGGCACTTTTGGCCTTTCAGACCCCGTTGGCATATTTTAGTCAATTGGTTCTTGAGCTCAAATGTCAACCTCTCAGTTCTGGCTCTCACATTACAGTGCTCAGAGAAACTTAACAAAAAATGGGCAATATTGGTCCAACCTATGGCCTTCTCACTAGAACCAGACTTCACTCAGAAGCATCTTGCATATTTGAGACATCACAACAAGAGGGTATTCAGCCAAAGAGCAGTGCTGGCAGATTCTAGCTCCACACTCACCCGGTCTGAATTTATGCTGGTACTCAGAGGTGCAGATAAAGACAGTGATGTCAGACACCTCCTACACACACGCAGAAGTGGCACTGTGCTATCTGCCTGAGCAACTATGCCTGCACAAGGATAGCTGCTCTGGACACATAGGGCCTGGATTCATCCCTGTATGTGAGAGGGCACTGTCCTGGGTGGAGACCCTGGGAAGACAGCATGCCCTTCAATGACAATTGGAGACAGGGTGCCTTCTCTGTGATAACCTCCTTCCCACCTCAGTCTTACCAAGCTGCAGTGAAAGACATAGTCCTGTTTTTTAACTGTTTTCCCTGCCCGTCTCTGATTCTTTTCATTTCTCATTTCCAAGTGCCCACACTCTCCAAGCTCTAGGCTCTTCTTAATTCATGTCCATTTGGCTCTCTTAGGGCCCCTCGAAGAAAGAGCCAAAAGGCCTGAAATGCTGGAATGCTGTGAGTTTGGGTCCTTCCAGCTTTCTTGGCTTCACTGTTACTAGAGTCCTCTTTCCAAATATCATCTTCTCATAGCTGTCACACGTCTCCCTGCAGTGGGGAGTTTTATGACGACCGACAGAAGGAACTTTATGAATCTTAAAAAATAGTTGCATTTCTCTCTCTTCCCAGTGGGGCGCAGCCACAAACACACCAAAGTCGAATCTTTCTATCTGCTCTAATTATCAGCAAGGATGCAAGGATACAAATCACCACGAGGAGGAAAGTGTTAAGCCCTGTACCTAAAACTCTTCAGAATTAATTGTAATCCTTTGGCTGTGGTTTCAGGTGATAGGAAATGGACACAGTGGCTGCTTATTTCTGTCTATCCTTTCTCTCTTTCTTTTTGTAGTTTTGCATTTATAGGAGCAGTAGGAGACATACAGGGAACATAGAGGGATTTGAAATAAGGGCTCAGATTCCTATTCAGTTTTGAGTTTACCCCTCTCTGCTTTCATTTAAAACCCATTCTGAACTGAATATCATGTACCTATTCAAACGGCTCCCAATTATCCCTCTCCCCTGTGGGTGATACCAGTGGAATTTGCCTCAGCTGTGCCAAAAAGAATTTAAGATTGATATATGGAAGAACTCTCTGACAGAATGGTGCTAAAAAATAGAATTGGAAAGTGTGACTTCCCTACCCTAAAGGCCTCACCTCCAGAGAGGGTCCTGAAAGCAGAAAAGATTCTAGCTTTCCAAGGTGAAGGTCAAGGTCAGCAGTACTCATAACAAGGGGAGAGAACTGGGTTTAGAGTCCAAAAGGGAACCTCAGCATATTGAGATTGAAGAAGAGAAAAGACCTTCGATGATGCTAGTTAACTACAAGCAAGGTCTGGCTCCCAGACAGTATCTGTTCCTATAAAACTTGGCAACAGAGATGAAATTCCAGAATTCTCCACATGCTGCCGTCCTCTTACACTTACTTGGGTGAACAGTCAAGGTAGTTCCTGGTCCAAACATCAGCTTCCCATAGCCAGAACTGCCACTGTTCACACTGTAATGCAGGCCTTTACAAGAACCCTAGAGGAAACGCTGAGGCTCACTGACCACTTCCTATTTTAATTATGAGGAAAATAAACTCACCCAATGGGGCCTGGACCAGGGTGGCCAGCCAGCTTTCTCCTTCTGAAGGTCAGAGGGCCATTTACACATCTGGCCCTGGGACATCCGGCCTGCTGCCCACCAGGGCCTGCCCCCACTTCTCTCTCTATTTTCTTTGGTTTCTGCCCTGAAGCTTACTGATTTCTCATGTTCTCTTTCTAAAGGTCTCATTTCCATTTAACAGCATCATTTTCAGGACAATTTCTCTGATCAGTTTTCAAGACATGTCCTTCCCTCCCTTTGAGGTGTCACACATTTCTGATGACAATGAATTGATTACAAGGAGACAGGAGGAGAGTGTTCAGCCTTTTGGAGGCTGACTAGAATTAGATGAGGTTTAGACTTCAGCCTCATGATACACTGTCTCATGAGCTCCCCTCATGCCCTGGCATACAGAAAGAAAAGAAAATGCTGGGTGCATTGAATGGAGCCTTCACACAGTGTGACGTTTCTGTCACTTTTGAACTTGGTGAAATATAGGTAGCTGCTCTCAGAAAGTCTATATCTGAGCCTTGTTATGGTAATAACAAGGGGACTATTTAGGATTAGCAAAGAAAGACCTTATTCTGGGGAACCCCTCCGTCTCAGGAAAACTCAGACATCTAGTCACCCAACAGTCTCAGCTGCAGTGTCTGAACTTGCACAACAACCAAGTGACCACAGTGGAGGAGTTAGATGAAGGGCCAGAAGGGACAGCTTCTTGCATGTTTACTTGGAGTTGCTGTAAATGTCATCCCTTGACCAAAGTTCCCATTGCTGAAGGTCACAACCATAGGAATTCTTGGCTATGTATAGTGGATAAACAAAAAATACAAAGAGCCTAATTAAGGTAGGGTCATTATGTGGTATGGCTTGTGATCAAATCTCACCCCCAAAGTATAAAAAAACCAGATTATTTTAGTTCCTTCATTGATTTCAACTTTTAAGCTGGTACACTTTTTTGATTTTATGCTACCCATGTTTTCAAGCAATTACTTACTAGCAAAAGGTTAAAAACTTTATTGTTACAAAAAAGGTGAGAGAAAAACGCTAACGTCTAGCTCAGAAGAAGCACCATCTATTTTAAAGACAGGCATTTAAACAACCCTCCCCATCTCTTTACTGTTTCTCAGAATTCACTGTCTAAAGACCCTTCCCTGGCCCACATACTTTGGCCTCCATAGCACATAAGCAAAACCAGGTGCCTGCCCTCGGCTGAATGCCTCAAACATGTGGGCACCAAAGTGTTCCTGTGGCAATAGTCTCTGTGTTCTGCTGATAGAAGGGAACAGAATTAAATCACGGGCTTCTTGGACTCCAGCCTTGTGACCCCTGCATATAAAGGGTCCTCTGCATGGGAAATGTGCACACAATTACTGTGCAGAGCTCTGGAAGTATCCTGCCTCACAGATGCTGTTTTCTCTGCATGATTAGGCTGTCAAAGTCCCTGTCCCATTCGGCATTTTAAAGCAAAGGGGTTGTCATAGCTCACAGGCCCCCCCAAAGGACAACTAAGTGGTGAGAGGGTTCCTCACTCTGTCTGCATTCTGGAAAGCCTGCCCCAGGTTCCTGCACTAATCTGTTTCCAGCAAGACACCAAAGAGAAAACTGACTTTCTGGTCCCCCACCTTGCCTGCCTGTCCTGTGAGGAGTGACTGAGTCCTTGAGTCTCTTGAGATGTTCACATGAATCCCCTTGAAGCTTTAATTTGATAAGACTTCAGAGACTGCTGAATGCACGGGATTTGACAACATCATGTATTATTCATTGTTTCTCTTGTCGCAGACGTGCTGATTTCGCCCCCATGGAGCAAGGCACTCGGAGCGTGAGAACGACATGGCTAACCACACTGTGTGTTCTGCAGGCAGGGCCTGCCCAGAACATACGAAACCCTGGGTCACAGGGCTGGCTGCATTCACCCCTCAAGCTGCACGCAGAGGGTCACTGAATTATTTACTTGTCTCTCTATCTCCCAACCAGTTATTAAAAGAACTTTTCTGCTCTGTGTTTCCCAACATGCCTTTCCTGGTGTGACATCTTCCCTTGACTGTAGAAAGCAGTGCTGAATAAATCAAGCTGGGCTTTCTGGCCCATATTCAGCATCCAGGGCACTTTGCTTCTGTCAAAAGGAGTTCGGGGCCGGAGATTTAGCTCAGCAGTTCCCCCGCTGCCCGCCTTGCAAGCGCAAGGACCCGAGTTTGATCACCGGTACCAAAAAAAAAAAAAGGAGTTTGGGACCCTTCAAGTTCTTCCCATTTTCCCTTTACCTGAATGTTATAGCAAGTCAGTCTTCCCCAAATTAGTTTGAAGCACTACTCTGAGAAGCCCACCAGCAACTTAGATTTTCAAGAGCCAAGAGCAACCACAGCTCTATCCTTTCATGTACAACATCTTAAACTTTTTCCGCACACACACATCCTTACTGTGAGAAAAGGGTGGGTGTATATGTGAAGGAGGGGATGTACTGCTCTATTCTCATGACTCAGATGACGGATGAATTTCCCCCTCATTTTCAGGACCACTAAGTAAAGTGGAAGCCGAATCAATTATTTTGGTAACTAAGGAAAAAATGGGGCTAACAGCTCTACCTGATTTAACCAGATACTTCTACCCATAGTTGCTGGACCTCAGTTGCTGGATTGAGGAATGAGAACAGTTTCTTTAAGAGAGATAAAATGAAGATAAAAGAAGAAATCTGCCTGTAGAATTTCCAACATTAGTTAATGAAATCACAGGGTCCCATTATTTTAGGAGATAAATTTGGCTGAGTTTTAGTATCTACATAGAGAAGATTTATATTTGTTCTACTGAGTTTGCATAGTCACAATATGCCAATTTCCTTTCTATCTTTTTGGCAAACATTTCCTGGCCTTAGCTGAATCTCTCAGGATCCTATATTCAATTTTCCTCTCTGCACCAATAATTTCATTTAAGATGGATGATAGGAATGTTTTTGGATGGAGGTAATTTAGTCTTTGTACAATGGAGTTCTAATCCCTCTGATGGGGATCATATACCCCTAATACAAATCTTAGATTTGGAAGCCAAGCTGGGATGCTTTGGAGAGGCAAGCAATTTAAATAAGAAGCCTTTGAATCTCTCCTTTTCCCCATTCCCTCACACTTACTTGGATTTACCATTAAGAGAGTTCCTTTTCCAAATGTCAGTTTATAGTTGCTGCCTCCGCTATTCTCACAGCCTAGAGAGGCTTTTCAAAAACAGGAACAGGAGCAGCCCTTGCAAAAGGGCTCTGGGTCTCAACCCTGCACTGAACTACAGGTTTACACATTATTTGACTGTAAGTCCAGAAGGCAGCTGTTGCAGGTGAGACCTTGGCTGCCAGAGGTCACTGGAGTCCTGACATATTTGTATATTTGTATATATATTTATATTTAAAAAATTTAAAAATTAAAATTAAAATTCTTTGTTCTTTTTATGACTAAGCTACCACCTTCATTTTGGTAATCCATTTCTTTTTCTTCTTTCCTAATTATCTTACTCTGGTTGGTGCTCACATAGTTTCTACTTTATTGCACTTTGAATGGTTACTATTTCTTTACTTGTTGAAATCATTCACATTGACTTGCTAGATTCTGGTTTACTGGGAACTGACTGAGGCAAGGGAGGAGAGTAAGGAAGAAATGTTAAAGGTGAAATCTGAGAGCTTTCCCACCTACCCTGGTTTGCCTCTTTGTGACAGAGCCCAGAGAACAAGGATGTGCCCTTCTGGAGAGCTGGCTGGACACAGCCTGGAGAGGGAACTGCAGGGAGCTGCAGGCAGCCTCAGTCTCTGTACTTACATGGGAGGACAGTCAGTCTGGTTCCCTGCCCAAATGCCAGCTTCTGGGAGACAGAGTTACACCTCAGCACACAGCTTTACATAAACTTCAAACCAGGCCCCATCTCTCCTCTTTGAGGAAAAGCTGGGTCAGTTGCCCCGGCTGTCCAAGCCTGCTCTGGAGAGTGGCCTGAGGCTCCCTAAGTAGAGAAATAAGGGCAGTGTCTCTCCTTGGGGTACTTATTTTGTCCTTCACAAAGTCCTTTACCACTGTAGACATGTGCCAGACTTTTCAGTTTCATTGCCAAATATTCAACATCTTTATTTTCCCTTCTTAGATTTTTAACTTTTTTCCACCTTTCTTTCAATCTTTATAGAGCTCTTCCTAAAACAGCTGGATTAAAAGAATCTTTAAAGTCAGAGTATGCTAGGTCTCCTGAGTGAAGTTAAGCTGGCTTTCTCCTGAAAGTTTCTGGTTTGAATCCTAAGGTCTGCTCTTCTGGGACTCAATGCATCGGGCTAAGGCAAGAAAGGTTAAAAGACAATGTAGGAAAGCCAAGAGAAACCCTGCTCCCTGAGCTTTTCTTGGCCCTTCACACTTACACGGGGATTGATTTTTCTGCTCATCCCCTCTTCTCCCCCCAGCCAGGGTATTGCTAGCCCTCGTCACTAACTGGGAGCCATCCTCAAAATCAATTCCAAGAAACACCAACCCACATGCCCCTTAGTCTTGAAACAAGCACAGTTTTTTCTTCTGCTCAGGAAAATGTGATTGAGAAACAATTTCCAATTTTGTAAGGGGAAGAGATTTAGAAGAAAATCTGTTTATTACCTCTGTCCTCCTCCTTCTTCCTCCCAGCTCCTCTTCAATAGTTTTAAACTATTTATAGAAACATCCCCTTTAGGGTTAGAGAATTGTGGTAAGTTTCTAATCTCTTCATCTCTTTTCTTGCTATCTATTTACTGCAGTCACATATTTACAATCTAAATTTACATTTTATTTCCATTTGCAGGTGCTTCTAATGCACTTTTCTATTACTTCCAGAACACTGTGTAATGATAAACTCTATTGAAATAAACCAAATCACAAGGAGGTTTTAGGGCTGAAGGCTGACATTTCTCTCTGCTCAAGACAGGTGTGGGATGAACACATTACAACTCTCCCAGGCAAGTCCAAGACAGGGGCAGTCCAGGTAACCGAGCGTGAGGCTTGCAGGGTTGACGTGCTATATCTCAATAACTATCTATTGGGCATTGCTCCTTGGGATTAATTTGGATTTTCTTTTTAAACTATTTTCCAAATGTCAGATTCCCATCTCTTAGAATCTCTCTGACAGGGAAAGCTTAAGGTAAATCTCATGGTTGTTTTTTGAATCTCAACCAGTATTTCATCTCTGTACACATCACGAATAAAGGAACCAAAAGAAGGATAAATATAACACCTTTGGGAAAGAATTTATAACCGTTCTTTGGGAAAGATGAGAATTCTAAATAAAGTGGAATTGCAGATGCTTTTTCTGATTACCATTTCTAATATCTGGAGGATTCTAAATACCCAATCGAGGTGGGAACACAGCAGCTCTCTCACCTGCTCCTTATGCTTGGGTTGGCCACTGCACATATAGGTCAGCATGGAAATGCTTTTCTATCTAATGCTGTCATAGGCACAAGGGACTTTAGGAAGGTCATATAGAGGTAACATAATGCTTATAAGGACATTTTGATTCTAGTCTTTATAAAGTGAATACTAATGTGGTCATAAAAGTAGAAGATTTAGCTGGCTTCTTTTGGGAATATGAGCAAAAGTTAAACCCCAAACCACTGCTTGGAAAGAGCTTCCAAGAATTGTCATAGAAAATAGAGACTTTATGAAGCGAAATTTCAACTACACCAAACTTAACCAAATTTTTAGAATGGTGGGGCAACATTCAAAATATCCCTTTGGCTGGAGAGGAGAGAGGAGTTGTTATTATAGGAGGTTAGGGAATCTTTCTCTTCTATTCAGATGGTTAGTCGCTACTTTTCCACCGAGGGGCATAGAAATGAGTGGGTATCAAAAGGGGGTTCTCTGAAGCACACAGCTCAGCCTGGGAAGGAATGTAAATGTTGCATGAAGACCCAGTTAGGAACACAGCAGGTAACAGAATCTCAGCCATGTTTTCAGAAGTTCATGCTCTTTCTAATTTGAATATCTGATTTCAATCTTGCCTTTCCCATCAGTATTAGTACCAGAGAATAGCTTTACCTAACTAGCTTGGCTCCAGGATTTTCGGTAATGGGGCTTAGATAATTTTCCTCCCTAACTGCACCCACATAGAAGCCTTGGGAAGACAAGGAGGTAACAAGGGTGGTCATGCATCTGTTATACGAGCAGCCACGTCTCAACATCGCTTTCCAGAGCAGGTTGCATCGCACATCCTCGCCACTGCTGTGTGCTTGAGTCTAATCTGTCCTTTTTCTCCCCCCTTTCTAAATACTTTCTGCCCTGCGGACTCAATCTTCAATTCCAGTCACTTGTCAGACACACACCTCCAACATTAACACAACAAACTTAACCTTCTCAAATACAGTACTTAAAGGTGTTGAAGACAGTCCCAAAGGAGCTCCTGTCTGGGGCTGCTCACAGGATCCTTTTCACCAGAAAGACCCCTGGTGAAAGGCTGCTAAGAACTGGGTAACTCAGTTATCTTTCACTGACTTTCTAAGGGTGGTGGCTTACGTTTAGAAAAGAGTAATCTTCAATAAAACATACCTGGTCTAACAGTCAGAAGTGTTCCTTTTCCAAATGTCAGCTTAGTATTGGTCCCGGTATCACACAATGATATGAGACTCTACAAAAACCCAGTTGCTCAAACTTCCTTGGGTTCTTACTTAAATTCTGACTTGTCATGCAAGAACCCTCTGCTAAAACCAGCTTTTTGTAATGAGGGACTGGTGGCAGGGTTTATGGACAACCTGGGGCCTTCCTTTTTCCTTTCGCTTATTGTCATTTTATTGAAAATGTGCCAAGATGCCTCACAGCTGCCTGCTTTGGTAAAACAGGACCAGGAACTGGCTCTCCCATTTTACAGAAGAGGAAAATAGAGGTTCAGATATTTAATTGATTTTTGTCTTAGTCCCATGGAAAATGCCACCAATCATGCGGATGACAACCACCACCACCACCACCACAACAACAACCACCACAACAATTCAGCTTTCTTACAGCCTGACTCCGTAGTTCGGTGCTACACTGGCACTACCATTCTTACCTATTAGATAAAGTCCCTCGTGGGAGTAAACAGCTGTGTTCTGTGTGAAGTATGAATACATTAGCAGTTGTTTGAATTACTCCATTAATGGTATTGCTGTAGTTTGGACTTGGGTTATAAAACAGAACTGAACATTTGGAAATTAGGGTTCCAGAGAGGAATTAAGGAGGTATTAGTTATTCAAACTTACATGAGTTTACTGTCAGTTTCATTCCCTTTCCAAAGATGAGCTTTTCAGATCCTCCCGAGTTACACACCCACAGACCACTTTACAAATACTTCCAACAGGTTCAGGGAGTCAGGGCTCTCTACCTACCCTCCCAGGGGAGACACAAAGGTGGAATCACAGTGCTGTATGAATATACAGTTTTATGGTTATTCCTGGAAAAGGAAAGGAACCATGGGAAAAAACTAATCACTCTTTTTCCTAACAGCCCAATAGATTGTTGTCATAATAATTAGTTAAGTAATTAATTTACCTGGTTGGCATTTGCAGTTTATTTCAGAGAACTCAGGCTTTGGGGTCGGAAACACTTAACTTTGAAACCCAGGGAGAATCTCTTAACTTGCTGGATCTCAGTCTCTTCATCTGTAAAGTGGGGGAATGGTAACAGCTTGATGATGTTGTCGTAAGGATTAGGGATATGTAACTGGGTGGCAGTGGTCCTATTGCTCAACTGCTGGCTTTATTATGGAAGATACACTTCTTTACAAATTATTTTCCCAGCCACAGAGAGCAGAGTGCTAGTGACTTTCCCCTCAAACACAATCCCTTCACTAATCAGCATTTAGTTCTGGAAACTTAGTGCCATGAATTAAGTTCCAGATCCTCTACCTTACTGCATCAACTTGAGTGAGTTACTCAGACTCTCTTTGCTTCCCTAAAAATGTAGAACAGTTCTTTCTACAAAATGAGGACAGTAGCACTAACTTACAGAACTGGTATAAGGATTAAGGGTGATAACGTGCAGGAAGTCTGCAGCATATTGTCTGACGTACAGTAAGCAATGAATGAATCTTTATTCTTTTTCCTCCTATGATGACAGACACATTGTCAGTGTTCCTCTTTTCACAATGATCTAAAAATCTGGAAGTGTTTGGGAACTTCTCTTTCTCTAATTGATAAATGAGCATGGCTTTGATGGGACAGAAAAACCAAGAAATTTGGCAAAGGGGTTAAGTGACTTAAGAGAATTCAGAAGAAGCAGTGTCCAGGTGCCTGGCTACACTTCTGTGGGGAGTGCAAAGAACACTTTTTAGCCAGGCAGGACTTGAATATTGGCAGAGATGAATCAAGGAGCCACATCCCCATTAGTTGGTTTAGAAAGGATTTCAAATCACATTCAGGAAGAGGGTTTAATGCTTTCTTCCACTTACCGAGATTCACTGCGAGTTTCGTTCCCTTCCCGAATGTCAGTGTAGAGCCACTGGTTTGCTGCACACTGTGCTGAGGGTCTTTGCAAAAACAGGTAGTGCCAGCTTAATGAGCACAACTTTGTAGAGCTTCCCAAGGACTAGAATTTTTCTCCAAGTCCAGAGGAAGGACAAGTGATGGTGTCTTCCATTTAGGTATATCCCAGGGCTTCACAGCTGAGGCATATGTCCAGATATATGATATGCATTTCAACATTTGAGAAGGCTCAGCAAACCAATTGTGTATACAAAGTCGTTGGTCCAAGGCAATCCCATAGCTGATGCAATCTATCATAAAATATAAACTTCTGCTGGAGAAGAAACTAGTTTTTCAGAATTTATAGGTGGTGTTGGATGGTTATAGTCTTTGTAGATAGGCAGGCTTTTTTCATTCAGGATTTTTCCATCCCTGCCTCAGTTTGCATACGGCCGTGCCTTTCTCCTGCTATCAAGTTCAATTATTGCTCCTACTTAAGCTAGCTTTTCTTTTCAACAAGCATGGAATGATTTATCTGCCTTTGGAATTTGGAATTCTGTTTTGAGTTCACTAAATTTTGCATAAAGAATGTTTAGGATGCAAAAAAAATGCCACCATGCCAAGAACTATAATATTTCCTCCCCCTTGGGTCTGGGCTGGTCAGAGCTATGAGCTACCTTGGATTTGCCCTGGACCTTGGTGTCAGACTCAGCTGTGTGACCTCCAGCAAGTTCACAGCCTCTTTGAGCTTCATTGTCCTCATTTGCAAAACTAAAGAGATGGGTTAGAACTTTCAGGACATTCTGAGCTGAGAGTCTTTGATTTGATTCTCTGGATCCAATTTATCCAAAAATACTGTGCAATTTTTTTCTCACTGGCCCATCTGATCGTCCTCTTAAATAAAATAAATAAGCAAAGAGAAGAAAAGTAGGTATGTACTAAATAGGGAAATAGAATGTTCCTACCATCTGCCTTAATATTTGATCTTTTTAGAAGTTTGAAGTGAGAATTTTGGAACCAAACCCTTAGGGAGAGCTGTCTTTCTTAGTATCTTCCAGATAATTCAAAAACCAAACCAAAATAAACTGACACCTTTGGTTTAAAGATAGTACTTACTAAGCTTCACTCTACTGGAGCACCTGTTCCAGACGTAAACTTTCTATTTCCTTCCTTCCCACAGGAGCTGCTGCCTTCACATGAACTACAGACTCTTGCTTACCCATGGAAAAGGTGATTTGATATTTACAGCCTTTTCCCACCAGATAAGGGAATTCATTATTTGGCCAAGTATTTTAGCCCTCCGATTGCCAGGTGTTAGACACTGAGGGGTTCTCCTACAGCACTTCTGATTAGAGGTGCTCTCCTAGGCTCACAGCTAACTGAGCTCCTTTCCAAAGTGGAGGGTCTCAGTGCTCTTCACCCAGAGCTGGGCTCTTTCCCACAGGTTCTTCTTGTTTTGGGCTGAGGCTTCCTCCACTCAGACCTAGTCCTGTCTCCAGGATGATTAGGAGTGCAAGAGGAGGCCCGCTTCCTGGGCAGTGATTTGTGGTTGACCTACTCCTACTAAAGCTGCCCAGGATGCAGCCCATGAGGAGGGCAGGACCAGCCATGGCAGGGTGGCCCAAAGCTCTTCTCTGGCTCCACAGGGAACAGTGACTTCATTTTTCCAAAATCTAGCTGGCTACTTCTTGCTGTTCTTGCTACTGTACAGATTATAAGAAGATAATTGCCTAGTGGTTTACTGCTGGTCTCAACCTAGAGAAAGGAGACCCCATGGACCATCAAGTATACAAAGATGCCAGGCTCCCCTTTTCATTTCTGGAAGGACAAAAAGGGCCACTTCTTTGTGGACTGCTGGGAGCCTAATTTTGGAAGCATTCTTCTATTTTTGAAACATTATTCTTACAATACTCTCTCCCTGTAGACTTTATACATCAGTTTAGGAAAACTTGAAACTGGGAAGGTAAACCCCCCTATAAAATGATGAAATACATGTGAAAGTCAATCACACTGATTTGGGTAACCTGGTGTTTTAGGTTCTTCATGCTGTTGTGCACAGTTTTTTTTTTGAAGCTAAGCTATTTATTCAGGGCCACTGCTAACCGTATCCTGGTCTCGAAGCTAAATCTGTTATTTATCTACAGTCATTGCCCCACTGACAAAATGCCCACCTCCCTTTAGACAACGGCAATGTCTGCTCAGAAACTGATCAAGATGATCCCTGGGAAAAGCTGTAATCCCTTAATAAATATTTGTTAACTTGAATTATGTTAAACATTCATATTTTGTTCATATTCCTTAAGGAATGCTTAAATCTTTCTGACAATTTTCAGTTGGAAAGAAAGTAATTCTACCAGATATTACTTGCCGAGGTTCATGATTTCTCTAGTTGTAGCTCCAAATGTCAACTTACTATTAATCCCACACCCGCAGGAGTGGGCACCTTTACAAAACCAGCAGTGTCACCGTGGTTCAAAGGGACGTGGCACCAACTGTGCTCTTGGCTCCATAGAGAAAAAAATTCCTTTGTTCCCCAAAGGAGTCCCCATTTCCCTGGGAAAGAGCTGCCCTTTCTCTCTGTTGGAATAGACAGAGGGAGCAGAGTGGATTTTAGCAATGAAGATGATAAATAAGATATCAAAATGTTATCACTCTATGCAGAGCCTTTTTTGGGGGGACCAAATTGATGGCTTCCCCAAAGACTGTTTTTAGTATTTTTCTCTCTTCCAGATGCAATAGTAAGTGGATTCCAAGTTGGCATCTGGGCCTGGGCCCCTAGGCTCTGATGAATCACGCACATTGAACCAAGAAATTATGCTACCCTCTAATGAAAAAGCATGTTTTCCCTTTTCCTCTTGCTGGCCAACAGGGAGTTCAAACAACAGGAGAATATAAACTAATAACTCAGGTAGGTTCTGCTACTTTATACTTTAGGATGCTAGAATGTAAGACCTGGAAAGGAACTTAGAGGTTGAAGCTGAATCTCTGGGAGGTAAGTTTGCTCATGATCATGTAGGTAGGTAGAGGCAGAGCAGAGCGGACCTGAGACTGGAATTCAGGATGCTTGAGCCCCAGCTCTCCCTTCTGATGCTCCTTTTTTTTGTGCCTCAGGAGGGGAAGGGCCTTCCCTGGGAGATTTTGCTCCTAGGGGCCACTGGCTGGCCCAGGGTATGATTCTTCTCTTTAAACAGTGGATAAGTCATACAAAGGAGGATGTGGCACATAGCTTATGATTTTAGAGAGAGACAGAACTTCCTCATTCATTTTAAAAATTACATTTCAAAGGCTGCAGGCAACAGCAATTGATAGCAAAGGAAATGGTCCATGAGATCCCAAGGAAGCCAAGGAAAAGATAGAGTTTGAAAAATTTGCCCTTTACCAAAAGGATAATCCAACAGAGAGTTGGCTCTGACTATTCTCTCTGCAGGACTCATTATGGGAATGACATCAAGAGCAGGGATGGCAATTATGAAATGATGTGGTGCAGCCTCCTGTCCCTGTGCCCATGGTGGATGCTGCTAACAGGCACATCACTCTTTTCTTCGGTGCAGAAGGGGACTCAGACTCCTTACAACTGTGCTCCAGGGAGCCACTACTGATGGTCAGCTCTTGATAATTGAGATGCACCCTGTTATCCTCCCTGCCCTGGAAACCAACTGGAGAGAAGATCCTATGGATGGCTTGAGAAATCTGGTTGGCAGAAGGAAGTCCAGGTCAACACAGCCCCATCACTAACCTGGCTGGACCAAGACGGTCCTTTCCACATGCTGCTTCAGAGGTGGCACAGATGCTATGGAAAGTTCTTCTTCCTCACAACTTTTCTTCAAACCCTGGCTTTGTAGAGGTCACAGAGCAAAAACCATAGTAAACTTCTTATTCCCACCTCAGAAAGATCTTTCTCCAAAGCAAAGGCCCTGGTAATGACTGCATTGCCTCTGTCTGGGGATGGAAGATGTCTGCTGGCCCTTGTCCTTCTTGATATGCTTTTTGCTACCCATCAGCTCAGCTCTGTCCCAGGGATCTTCGAATGGAAGGTGGAACAGGAAGGAAGTGATGCAGAAACTCTTTCCCAGGAGCACTCACCCTGTTACCACACAGTCACAGCTTCCTAAGCTTTTTCCTTTAATCACATGTTTCTATCCTTTCGTAAGAGATCCAGTTGTTGTATCCATCGAGATAAATTCCCCTATGTCCTCAACTATTAAAGAAGCCTTTTTGTAGATGAAAATGTCCACTGTCCTCTGAGGGTGCTAGCTCATATCCTTGAGGACATTCCTCTTTGGATGAAGGGTGGGGAAAGGGTCCTATGGGCCAACAGAGAAGCAGCTGCCCGTGTCAGGGTTGAATGGGGAATGGAGACAGAAGAGCAGTTTTGACTTAAATTGTGAACAAAAATGTTTTCCTTCCCTGACCTATTTTCTGCCAGCCTTCAGTATGGCCTATTTATAGAGATGAGATCGTTAGAGCAGCAGAGGGCGCTGCAAGGTCAAAAACAAAGCTACCCACCTCAAAGGATGCTGGGAGAAAAGCCCCTCTATTGGGTGACAGGAGTGATCAAGAGCTAGACTGTGGAAGAAGGACGGTTTTGATTAGCAACTCCTTAGGCTCCACCTTGTTCAAGCTTCTCTTGAGTGGTGATTTGGGCTAATGACAGGCAGTCCTTCTTCTGGGAGGGTGATGGTGCCTTGCGTGCAAATGGTTCCTTAAGTCACGCTGGCTGTAGAGAGCCATACATTGAAGGGAAGTAGGCTAGAGATATGGAAGGGCATTAAGTCTGTAGTGAGATACCAAATTTTAAAAGTCTCTCCTATCGCTGGATTTTGAGGTCACTGAGTCATACCACAGTTACAACTTTTGGAAGACCTAGGAACACTGGGCTTGAAAGCTCATTTCTCTGGTTCTTCATACTCTTCAGGATCAGAAGAGCACAGCTGGTTCAGGTCTGTGGGGGAACGTAGTGCTCTATGACAATGTGCTTGCAGCACTGAGAGCAAGTAAAAGCTGTGAAGTCTTCTTCTTCTCCTTCTTCTTCTTCTTTTTTTTTTCATCAGGCTCCCCCACTCTGGGCCCCCAGGACTCCGTGGTCAAAATGACAGTTGGGGGCCAACCTATAACTTTCTTTCTTTTTTTCCCCCCTTCCCCTGCCTCCCTTCAACCCCTCCATCCCTCCCTATTTACAAAGACTTTGTTTCCAGTTTTTCATTTTCTCATATAAATTCCATTCCCTTCTTACCTTCCCCCTACCCCTGCCACTTCCCATTCCCGTTTGCCCCTTTTCTTCCTATTTCACATTATCTATTATAGCTTTTAGTTCTTATTTACACGTTCAGTTTCTCACACTAGAGAAACTATTCAGTATTTACATGTGTGTCCTATTTATTTCACTTAAGAGTATTGCCTCAATGTGCATCCATTTAGCAATAAATGTCTCTAATTTCTCATTTTT
>NW_004624825.1:8959346-8973880 GCF_000247695.1 Heterocephalus glaber | reverse complement strand
TTGTCATTGTCATTTAATTGAAGGAACTGTCTGATTTCTTCTTTAATTTCCTCTGTGACCCATTGGTTATTCAGAAGGGTGTTGTTCAATTTCCATATGTTTATGAAATTTTTTGAGTGTCTTTTGCTGTGGATCTCCAATTTAATCGCAGTGTGGTCCGGTAATACACAGGGGATAACTTCAGTTCCTTCACACTTACCTAAATATGTTCTATGAGCGATTATGTGGTCCATTTTGGAGAATGACCCTTGTGCAGCTGAAAAGAATGTGTATTCTGATTTTGTGAGGTGGAACACTCTGTAAACATCTGTTAAGTTCATTTGTTACATAGTTTGATTGATTTCTAGTATTTCGTTGCTTGTTTTTTGTCTAGTCAATCTATGTATTTGTAACAGTGGAGTGTTGACGTCCCCCATGACTACTGTCTTAGTGCTTATATGGTTTTTCATGTCTGTTAGTATTTGTTTTATATAGTTGGGTGCACTAGTGTTCAGTGCATATATGGTTATGATTGTCATCTCTTCCTGTTGGATTGTTCCCTTTACAAGGATGTAGTGTCCTTCTTTGTCTCTCTTAATCAGTGTTGGTTTGAATTCCACTTGATCTGCAAAGAGGATAGCTACTCCTGATTTTCTTCAGGTTCCTGTGGCATGGAGTATTGTTTTCCACCCTTTAACTTTCAGTCTATGAGTTTCTTTTTGAATTAAGTATGTTTCTTGAATGCAGCATATTGTTGGATCTTGCTTCTTGACCCATTCTGCCAGTCTATTTCTTTCGATTGGTGAGTTGAGACCATTAACATTGATGGTTATAACTGAAACGTATTGAGTCATCATTTTCATGACTTTTTTCTTTTTGTTGGATTCCTCCCCCTTTGCTTGTAATTTCTTTTCCTGCCCAGTGGATTCATCCTGCTGGACTTCCTGGGGTTGTGATCCTCATTGGCTTTTCCTAGGATTTTGACTAAAATTTTTTGAGTGCTAGTTTGGTGTTCATGAAGTTCCTAAGGTGCTCTTTGTCATGAAAGTATCTTATTTCTCCATAAATTTGGAAAGATAGTTTTGCAGGGTACATCAATCTGGGTTGGGGGCTATTTTCCTTTAGGGCTTGAAATACATCACTCCAAGCTCTTCTTGCCTTGAGTGTTTTGTTGAGAAGTCTGCTATGATTTTGATGGGCTTTCATTTGTATGTGATTTGTTTTTTCTTCCTCTAACTGCTTGTAGAACTTTGTTCTTCTGTTGGGTTTCTGGAATCTTAACAATTATATGCTTATGTGTAGATTTTTTTTGATCAAGGCTAATTGGAGTCCTATATGCCTCACTTATCTGTATGTCAAGCTCTTCCCCTCTGCTTGGGACGTTTTCTGCCATCTCGTCTGTGTACAGTTTTTTAATGTCATCTGCACTCTCTCCTGTTTCTTCGTTGACTCCAGTCAGTCTTATGTTATTCTTCTTTGCATCGTCTATCAGCTGCTGGATTGATTTCTTGTGGTCCCTTACAATTTTAAAGCAATTTTTCTTTTCCTGGTCACTAATTGCAATCTTAGCTTCTATATCTGAATTCTGCCCTCACACTGGCTCATTCTGCTGCACAGAGTCTCAAAGGAGTTTTTAATCTCCTGGAAATCTGTTTGCATCTGTTTTATGGATTCCATTTGTTTCCTATATTGAGATTCCATCATGTTCCTCAGATCCTCTATTGTTTTATCTGTGTCCTCTCTAGATTTATTAATCATGTCTTGCACTATGGGCACAATCTCTGCTGTCATGTGAGAAATTATTTCTGATTTCATTTTTTCCAGATCCTCTTTTGTTGCTAGTTCAGGGAGTCCAGGTGGTTGAGTATCAGAGTGTTCCATCTTGTTTCCCTTTGGGGTTGCTGTAGGTGATCTGGAAGTCTGGTTTTGAGGCTTGTTTATGTGTCTTCTCATTTCAACGAGGGGTGCTTGGGTGGGTGGGGTGGGGGTGGGGGGTGCTGTTGACGCCCGCATGGGTCACCTCCTCTGTGCTGGGAGTGGTGGTAGGTTGGCCTGGAAGCCTTCTACTCTGCACTAGGAGCTGTGGTACACTGGCCCGGAAGACTTTTCTCCTTCTTTTTTAAAACCATTGATTGGTACAACATGTTTCTTGCCAGATTTCACAACTTCATTTTTTAGATTTACTCAGCATCTTTTCTCTGGATAGCTTTGATGAGAATAATGGTCTTTGGAAGTATATTCATCTGTCTATTTAATAAAAATGATAATAGCAATACCAATATTCATAGGTCATTTATATGTGGGGTGTATTGCATATGTTATTTCATTTTATTTTCCAGTAGTCCTGTGAAAAGGCTATTGTTACTATCTGTACTCTTATAGATGGAAGAATTGAGGCTGGGAGGGGTTAGGTCACATTTAAGGTCACACAGTAAGTCGATGCCAGAGGGATATGAACCAGGAAGGCTGGCTCCAGTAGCGCACTCAGCCCCGACCTTGCATGGCTCTCCAAGAAGTACCTCCCCTGAAGGAAGGCTGTTCAAGAAATGTTGGGAGAACACCAGGTCAGAGAGTTTTGATTTTGCCACCTCAAGTGGCATTCTGTTTCTGAGCCTTTGTGTGAAGGATAAGGGGATAGGATGTGCCCCTCTGGGTGAGGATGCATGAATTCCAAGTCTATGCTCTTGGATGTGTCAGATATAACTGAGGTTGGCCAGGTAGAGGAGGAATAGTAGCTCAGCTTGAGAAGTAGCCCTCAGCCTGGTATAAATAGCAAGCCTGGGTCAGGATGAGCAGAGTCCATAATTTGAGAGACCTGGAAGCTCTGCAGCAGGTTCTTTGGAAAGGAACTCAGTAGGGCAACCCCTGTGTCCTGAGCCTTCCTCTTCCATATCCAGGGGCACTGGGGATGCCCATAATAGGACTTCAGTCCACAAGGCATTTGCTTTTGGAGTTATCCATGCCCAGGTTTGCCAGATAAACTACAGAGAAATTTGAATTTCAGATAAACAATGAATACTTTTTAGTATAACTATGCCACAAATATGGCATGTTTCAAATATTCTTTAAAATTTTTTTTATTTGAAGTGTACATTTAACTGGCTGTCCTATATTTTTATTTCTGAAATACAGTGATCTTATCTGTGCCAGTGGCAGATTTTTGAGTGCAGAAAGTTGCTTTCCTTTATTGAACAAAAATTTATTGATTGTCTATTATGTGGCAGACACAAGCCTAGAGGCTAGGAATGTTCAGCGAAAAGATAAACAAAACCTTTAACTTTCTGAAGCTTCTGAAATGGTGTGCGTGTGTGTGTGTGTGTGTGCGTGTGCGCATGCTTGTGTGTGTTGGGGGGTGAGTTGAAAGGGAGAAGGAACAGATGCATAAATCTAATGATTTCAGGTGGTGACCTGAGGGGAAATGTGATGAGACATGTAATCAAGGATGATGATGGGTGATGGGGTAAGCACTTTACCTAGAGTGTCTAGTGTATTTGAGATGACATTTGTGAAAAACCGGGACCAGAGTTTTAGACAGCTTAAAAAGTTAGCAGATGGGGGACCAGAAAGGAGGCAGCTGAGAAAGAGCAAGAGAGGAAAGAGCAGATGTCGGTGAGGCTGGGAAGTAGGCAGAGGGTTTATATGGCATCACATCACTACCTTTGGTAAAGCCCTGGAGAATGGATTTTCCAGGGACAAGAGCAGAGGCAAGGGGATCTGTTAGGGAGCTATTGCAGTGGTTCTGTAAAAGAGGATGATGTTTACAGGAGGTAGTGGCAGCATTGCAGATGGGAGAAGTAATGGGCTAGAGATACAGTTTTATGGTCTAACAGACAGGACTTACTGATGAATTGGTTGTAGAGAAAAGGGAGATGAACTCTTGCAGACACTTCTAGGCTTGGGGAAGTGACTTAGTGTTCTCAAGAGCAACCGTTCCCACATATCGTGCCATGGAAAATCATATTTGTATGGCATGTGGCTGGGAGGGGGTGGCTCAGGGATTCTGGACACCCCAGACACACACGACCCCTCTAAGACCATCTCAGCAAGATTGTAACCCACTCTTGGCAGTTTATCTATCAGTAAGCTCTGCTTTGGGGAAGAATCTCCCAGTGCGAGCCAGGTGTGTGCTGTACAGAGCCCAATGAGAGATGGGGAGGCATGCTACGGAAATGCATTCCTCAGGCATCTGCAATCAAAGATTTCAGGGTTAGGACAGAGTTTAGAAACAATCTTGCCCAACCTTCTCCCCTCCCTCTTTACATAGAAACTTACTCATTTATTCAATTTATTAAGTACAACAAAGTTACTCATTTAATTATTACATTTATTGAGGTCTAAGCGCACACTCGGCTATGTTAAGTGCTATGGGACCGGACTACTCTAGTGTGATTGGTGGACAGGCACAGCAGCTTCTGACCAGAGGATACAGAGAGAGAGCAAATTACTCTCATAGCAATTGGATATCCAAGCTCTCTCTCTCTCCCTCCCTCCCTCCCTCCCTTTCTTCCTTCATCCCCTTTTTCATCCTTCCTTCCTTCTCTTTTCAGAATTAATTCATTTTCGTTGCCAAAAAATATTAGTTCAAGGTAGACCAACATCACCAGAACCAGAAACTTCCGTGGTGGAGACTTTTGTGCAAGAGTTACATCTAAGGCAGTCACATGAATGCCTGGGCCAGCTGCTTCCCCTCATTTCCTTCTTGTCTCCTTCCCATCATAAGCCATTAGATGGCCTCAGAGATTTCAGAAACCCTGTTTTATATTTTATATCTTCTGCCCTGATACAAAAAGATGATTCTTATCTTGGGTTTTAGCCTTTTGTTTTTCTGTAAGTGGATTCATTTGTTCACCTTTCTCTTGTTCTGTACCCCATTCCCCCTTCTATACCCTGTTTCCCTTTCTCTGATTTTGAGGACTTGGCCTCTATCTCTGGTACACTTGGTTTTTCAGTCATTCTCTGCTTTAAAGTTTTGTAGTTTGTCCTTCTCTTTTCTCTCCCCTTGAGTTCCTCTATGCTGAGATTGCTGTCCTCAGTCCCTGTGGAATGCAAAATTCACGGTTTTCTTTTTTTCTCTTCACAGATAAGGGCACACTGTGTGACAAATTGATCCAGAATCCCTTGGACCAGATGGTGGCAAGTGGCAGTGAGACAACATTGCTCTACACTTACAGTACTGGATACTCGGATCCAGATTTATACTGGTACCGAAAAGTGCCAGACGAGCCCTTGCAGTTCATCCTTTTCAGGGATAACAGCAGGTCCCTCGATGCAGATTTTGTTCAAGGTCGATTTTCTGTGCAGCATAGTCAGATCCATAAAACCTTCCACTTGGTCATCTCCCCCTTGAGGACTGAAGACTGTGGCACTTACTACTGTGCTTTAAGTCCCCACGGTGATGCAGGTGCTTGGAAAGTCTTCACACAAACCCCTGGCCACAGCTTGGCAGAGCCATCTCTTTGGGGAGGTTATGTCCTGGACCTGGTTTCCTTCTCGCAGTCATCTGGGGAGCTAGCCTGGCCTTTAGAAGTGCCCTGAAGTGATTACTGACTAATCAAAGGCCCACGAATATCCAGGGAACACTTTGGCTTCCAAAGAGGGGAGTATCTCCCACTTTTTACTCAGCAGGCCCTTGCCTCCTGAGTGCCTTGTGGTTGGAAGGGAAGGATGCAGGGCTGAGCAAGCATTGACTTTGTGTCCCCACATCTGTGCTGTGACAGCCATGAGGGTATCATAATGGTGCAGGTGAAAGGCTACAAGTACGAGTGGCCAGTGACAGGGTCTTTATTAGCCCTTTATTGGCCACCATCAATTATGCATTATTGTGAATTGACCTGTTTTCATCTTTCACATCAAACTGGACACAAAGTTAGAAATTAAAAAACATTTAAGAAAATAAAAGAATACTTTCCAATTTACCTTCCGCCTGCATCTTATATTTAGTGACCTTATTTCTCCTGGATGTTCTCTGATGCCTCGCCTTCACTTACTTTACCTGGAGTACATTTTCCTTTCCCTGAAGAATACTGAGGCACTCCTACATAATCATCTGTGAACGTCAGAACCCCAGTTCTCCGGGCTCCACATTTGGAGTGCAGTGGTGTCTCCAGAGGGAGTCATTTCCTCCAGAGGAAACCAACTGAGTGATGCTGAAACAGATGCACCTTGGTCCCCTGGCCTCAGTTCTCTCTTCCTTTTCTACTCATTTCTCTGCCTTAGCAGACTATTAGAGTTATTAGACACAATCTTGGAAACAGAAGAGACACCAACATTGTTTTACAGGAAATACACTGAAGACCAAGGAAGTGAAGGATAGATTCAGAGCCTGGTTGGGACTGGAGCGAGGGGTTTGGTGCTACACTTCCACAGCTCTCCTGGCTGCTGCACCCCAGGAGGTTTTATCCATAGGAAGTCCGGGTAGCAGTTTATCTGCACACCAAAAACCATGTTGTAGCCATGCCTGGTGGTATACACCTGTAAGCCCAGCATTCTGGCAGCCTGAGGCAGGAGGATTCCATTACCCAGCTTGGAGAACTTAGTGACTTAGTGAGACCTTGTCTCAAAATTTAAAAAAGGGCTGGGGATGTACCTCAGCATGAAGGTCCAGTGTTCAGTCCCCAGTAACCCCCCTGCCCCTGAAACTGTGGTTGGAGAGCCATCATAGGGAACAATGGAAGGACCATGGCATGAGGGAGCCACAGGACTTGGGCAAGTAGCCCAGACTCCTGGAACTGCTGTTCTGCCACCTACTGTGTCACGCAGCCATACATGGTCCCAAGTGTAATGGCCCCAGATCTGAAGGAAGCCAAATCACCCCTAGTTCCTGCCTAGATCTTTTCTGGAGGCTCATTTTGGTGGAAGAAATTAATGGTTCTCTGATGTGCTAGGATGTTTGAATGCTGGCACGTGGGGCAGAGGGGAGCTCATTTGCTGCTGACTATAGGACAGTCCTGCTGAAGTTCAGTCCAGCTGATTGGCACCATCTTTACTTTGGAGATGTAGTGTGCTCTTAGAGCAGGAACTTTGGCCCAATACTCTTGAGGCCTTGGTTCTGTTTCTGGCAATATCCCTGCTTCAATGAATAACTTTAGACAAGGTGTATACTTTTTGAGGGGGGGGCAACTTTTTCCAACTGAAAATGAAAATGTTTTCATTCCTAGCCATTTTAGAGAAACATTCTAATGTAACAAAAAGGAACAGAAAACAGTGTTTTGGAAACAGGCATTCTTTACACATGCAAGGTGAAGTTGTATGGAATTGTTTTCCCCTGGGTGGAACTCGCTTATCCATGTAGATTATCCTAAGCCCAGGATTCACTGGTAGAGGTACTGCCATCTTTCACTGGGCTGTGAAGATGCCATGTGGGAGTTTGCAGTCAGTGGTGGCAGGGGAGTTTGTGATAGTTGCTTTCTCACGTGTAGTGTCATAACCTCCTGCTTGTCACCTCATGGGAGCTAAGGAAACCACAATGTGGGGTTGCTAAGGCCCTCTTCCGCAGCAGGGGCACCTGAGGAGAGCTGTGGCCTTGCTGAGGTGGGAGTCACAGGATCCAAGCTGCACTGAGCTGCTGTTTATTACCATAACAGTAGCAGCCACAGAAAACCAAAGCTGTGTCCCTGAGGCGGGAGCCTCAGGCTTGGGCCTCAGGAAGCCGCAGTGTGACCTGTAAGCTCAGTTTGGCTTTTGGCTGAGTAATATGAATTCACAGAGCTGACTTTCCCCCTACGGTGGTTCGAAATGAGTAAAGCCAGAGGAGGGGTGCACACAGTGCAGTTTAATAAATGCAACAGAGACAAGGGCTAAGAAAGAAGGCCTAAAACCATCAACATCAAGGGCCCAGGCAAAAGAATCTGTGTCCAGTGATCTCTAACTCCCTGTGTACAGATTGGCAGGTGAAAGACAGTAAAGATACTGTTTTTATGGGGAAAGATGGAAGCCTCATTTCTCTCCCTTCCTCTAAAAGTGCTTGCACAGTGAGTTGCTTGAAAATGGGACCCATGTCCTGTTCTTCTTCTCATCCTCAGTACAGTGTCTGGGACTCAGAGTCAGTTGATGCATGTTAAACCAATTAACTTTCCTCTGTATTTCACTCTGGTCTTTTCTAATAGAATGGGCAGTGCTTAGATGAGATTTGAGAAACCCCATTGCCTGGTTGGAGAGTATTAGGGCAGTGATAAGTAATTTTGTGAAGTACTAGGAAAAGCTGAAAGTGCTAAAATTGTCCCTCTCTCCCACGTTGCTGTTCAACATCTCTAGTGTGGCTGTGGACTGGACATAGAGGCTGGGACAAGCCATGGGTCAGGAGGATGAGGGAGGCTGCTGGATGCATCTAGAGCTGGGTGGGGCAGAACCTTCCTCATGTAGATGAAAGGACCTGCTCTCCTCTCCTCCTCTCAGGGCCAGCTTTCCTCATGGAGATTGGAGCAGGGTACCTGTGAGTTCCCACGTCCTACTTTGGGAGAGAAAGAAAGTGAAAAAGAATGAAGGATTATTTGTCAACGTGTATCAGTTGTAGGAGTAAAATAAAATGGGCCCTATATTTTTATGTCCATCCATCCCTTTATAAAGCAGCACATAAAGTAGTTAGGACCTTAACCCCCCACTGCCCAGGACCCAGGATGTTTGTTTTTCTGCCAGACTAGAGGATGAGCGGGGTTTGCTGCCTTTAGAGAAAAACTGATTTGGTTAGCAGCCATTTAAATAGAATGGTGACATGTCGATTTGAATAGCCAAGAAGTCAGAAGCCAAGGAGACAACATCTTTTAAACTTTTGGTTTCCATCAGTGAGCGTAGCTTCCTCATGTCAGTCAGCCTGCAAGTGGAGGAAAGTCGTTACAGAATCAGACCTAAAGGCTAGAAGGAGTTGTAGGGCTGATGTTGCTTGGGATGGTCAGTATCTTCTCTGCTGTACCATTGTGACTTGACAAATCAGTTGTGGCACCTGTCCCTTGTACATATGACAATAGTTCAGCTCTCAGAAGTCTGCTATTGTTGGCACAAGTCATGAAACCCATTTGCTCTCCTGTGGGTCATTCTTTTTTTTTTGTACCAGGGATCGAACTCGGGACCTTGCGCTTGCGAGGCAGGTGGCAGAACCACTGAACTAATTTCCTGGCCCTCCCTGTGGTCATTTTTAAACCCAGCCCAGAGAAGAGAAGCAATCTGGCTAAGGTAGCATAGTGAGTTAATGACGAAGTGAAGACTAAAACTTAGATCTCTGACTCCTTGCATAGCACTATTTGTACAACCATACTGCCTGTGCTCCAGGACTGTTAATAAAGTGGCAGGTGGAGCTGGACACCCGTTTGGAAATGACTGGGTATGTTTACAGTCTGGGTTGACCAGTCCTATAGTCCATCATAGAGTTGTTCCTAGAATAGGAGCTGGGCTTGATGGGTATTTGAGGGCCCTTGAAAGGGAATGAGGGGGAGGAGCTTCATAGGCCCTGGTTTGAATTCCATGTACAAGATTATCTGGAAATGAAATGCAAGTAACAGGAAAACAATTAACATCTCTGTCCCATCTTTGTATGTATCCTGAGTAGCTAATGGGGCTGTTCAGTGCTAATGTTCATCCCTAGGACTGGCTGGTCCATACATCAGGACCTTATGATTAAGGAATGGGATCTGGTATTCCCTTTATCTGAGCAAAGATGGGCTCTGCATCCTCTAACTATTCTTCCAGAAAAGCTTTTGCAAATAACCCACTGTCTTTTGGACAAATAAACAAAAGACCCATTAAAGAAGACTGATTCTCCTTATTTAGTTTTGGTTTTCTCCTTGGACTGGAGGTGGTGGTTATTGCCTGGTAGATTAGAAAGAGCGTACCTTATAGTACATAATGAATTTTGTGTCTGGCTTAAAATAAAAGAATAATAGGATGTGGGATGCTATGTCTGAGATAGCCCACCTTGTTCTAAATGTGTCTCCATGTGTGTTTTTCTTTTCCAAATGCTTTTTGGTTTCTTACTATTTCTTTCTTTCTTTCTTTCTTTCTTTCTTTCTTTCTTTCTTTCTTTCTTTCTTTCTTTCTTTCTTTTTTTTGTGTATGGGGGATTGAACTTGGGATCTTGTGCTTGTGAGGCAGGTGGTGGAACCACTGAGCTAAATCCCCGGCCTGGTTTCTTACCATTTCTAAACCTCTTTTCCCCATGTACAGCATAATTTGGGTGGATATAAGACTAAACAGCAGCTATTTCTTACCTTAAAAGAAAAATAACTTGGCAGTCAGGACAAAATTGATGGCAACACTCTTGACAAACAGCATTCGCAGCCCAAGCACTGTGAGAGACATCATGTTCATCTTCAGGGAGTAAACTATGGTTGAACAAGAGTGAAGACGATAACTTCAGGGAAAGATCAAATTCCTTTCTAGAAATTAGGCTTACAACACTGACATCAGCCTGCCCCAGATCACCATGCTTCTCCTGGCACACCCAGCTTGGTGCCAGGTAGCACTCAGAGACCTAGGGGTGCTGCTTGCACCTGGTGAGCAAGCTTTGGAAACACATGCTTGCAGCCAGGTGAGCTCTGCTGGTACAGTCAGGGGCTAAAGAGGACCAACCGGACTCAGTATGGTTTCTGTTTTCTTTTGAAATTGGATTCTTTTTAGCCTCAGTTTATAACTACTAGGCTTTATCCCTTAATTCTAAACTTCATCCTTTGATTTGAACTAACCTTTTGGTTCATGGCAGCTCTTTTCAGTTTGTGTCATGTTTGTAGGTTCTATTTGCCTTAGAACATCTGAAACAAACAGCAGTGGTCAAAGATATGTTGACAACCAGGAGATGCAGGATTTTAGGATTTTAAAACTAGAGGAGACTTTAGGTAAGGAAAATGAGGACCAGAGGATATAACTTAGGGTCACATAGCTGTTTATACAGTTAACATGCTTTGTGGTCTGGACTTTTTGGGTACCATGAAGCTATTTACATCCAGACTTGTAGACAGAATTAGGATTCTTAATCCCATCATTGGTGAGCTGCTCTTTCATTTGGACTAGACTGTGCATGAATTTTCAATGCCAGATTCTAGTAGTAGGATGGTCATTTGTATGAAAGAGACAATGGCTGGTGAAGGGAAGAGATGGGGATGAAATGAAATGGGCTTTATTTTAGATTCCATCTACGGGTGCAGGCCATTTCCTTCCCAGTCATTGATGAAGACCCTAAGGTTTTTCTTTTTTTTCCAGCATGATGCTAAATTGAGAATGATTTACCCAGAGCTCACATTTCTACTTTCTCTTTCCCTCAAATTTCCTTCCTCATATTCTCCAGTCCCTTGAAGTCAGATGATACCTACCAGATGAATTTGTCTTTATTTCGAAGTCAGTGGAGCTCACGGTTTCATTATTGAGTTGAACTGAACATGTTACTGAATTTGGATCTTCATACTGACCAAGCTTGACAGCACTGTACTTCCCGCTGGGAGAGATGACGACAGCAGGGTCAAATTCTACTACCTTCTTAGATGACCTGAGATTTATATTTACACTCTTGGGATAGAAATCCTTCACCAGACAAGCAACCTTTGTTCCATTTTTCATGACAAAAACGGATGGTTTGGAAGGAGGCTGAATTCCTGCAAATATAATCAAATTATTTCATGAGATGATTATAGCCTTATGGGGGTTTAACAGTGGTGATTATCTCAATTCTTCTGGGGCCAAACAGTACAATCTAGAACTCTCTGTATCTTGTTAGTGGCCTGGCCTTATTAGCATCAAAGAATAGCCATTCCCAAGGTGAGCAGAAATGAAGGGCAGTTAGTTTGACTTCTAGTTTTTAGAAGGTACTAAGAGGTGGGGTGGAAGCAGAGACAGAATATAACAACTACAAAGAAGTTTCTGGATCAGCTGGGTTTCAATTTTCTATGATTTATTAATCAGTCCTCCGGACAACTGAGGCCAGGCTGCATATCTGTCTGTACCAGTTGGTTTAGTTTAAATACATGGTCTCTTGGGGAATGATTAGGGTAGTTGCTCATGCTTTGCATTATGCCAATTAAAGAACCAAGGATCAGAAAAGGTCTGCAAAATTGATTCAAAGGCTCTGAGGATGGCAGTGTTACAGTCACTGCACGGTGTCATCTTCATTTCATGGACAGAAGGGATTGACTGAAGTTAAGCAGTATATCACTTTGCCATTAGGTGAATACTTACTCTTTCGTAGGAGCCTGGCTATTGTACAATTTCCCTTGGGTCTTTGATCAGAGGAATCAACTATCATTCTCAGAAAGTACTCATAGATATAAAGCCAGTTTAAGCCCATATCTTCCTGTTTTACTCTAAGAGGAGTTGTGGGACGTTGGTCCTAGTAATTGCATCCCCCACTGACTTTGTCTTCTGTCATGCTTTACCTGGAACTATCATCTATCTGCTACTTTGTATGCATCTTTCTCTCTCCTTAAAACTGAAAATAGTGAAGCTTTGAGAAAAGTAGTAATGATTTTTTCACACTGTGTTTTATTGAAGTTTCTGAATTGTAATAAATTTTGTGTCCAAGGAGACTAGGATTCTCAGGCTATCTTCAAATGATTGCTAAAGAAAGAGCCTCACTTGAACCTGAATCAGGAGAGACAATCAACCTGTGAATGGTGGTTTGGATATAGCTCCAGTCGTAGCTTCATTTCTGATTTTCAACCTTTTTTCTTTCTGATTTTCAAACTTAATTTCTCCTGTGAACATGGCTCTTAATATTTATAACTGAAGATTTTGGCTTCTTGGTATGACATGAAAAATATGCTGAATTCTAGCGTGCTTTATCTTCGATGGTCTACAATCAAGATATTAGCTGCTACTAAACAGAAGGTTTGGTAATGAATGTGTAAACAGAAAAGAAATGATATTTCTAATGCTTTGCCCTGAGTCTGGGTTTCAGGTTCAGCTGTGAGGCTCCTGGTAATGCAGCTATCAGCAAAGCAGTTGGTTATAGCTGGTTGAGAGAAGTGATTTTTAGTCAAGAAGTTCCTGCTGATCACCACTCTGTAAATAGGCCACGGCTGATCAGGGCTTTCCCAGAGAATAAGATGTTCAGAGATGCCCCCTTATCACTACCAATATAATTCTCCATTTTTTTTTTTCTGCTCCGAGATGCTCAAGCAAAAGATTGGATTCTGTTCCAGTCACTCAGGGCAGGAAAATCCTTCCCCAGAATCAGACTCCTTGCTTTGGCTTTAGCTCTAGATGAGAGGGGCTATTTTTTTCCTTTTCCTCTTCCAAAGAGTTTTCCTGGAACCTGCTTTAAACCTGTGTGAGAAAACCCTCACTGCTTTTTTTTTTTTTTTTTGCACAGCTGAAGCAGAAGCTGAAGCAGAAGCTGAAGCAGAAGCTGATAGCAGAAGCTGATAACCTCGGCATTAACGGCTGGAGGCCATGTGCCTTGCCTACTCATCTTTCCTCACAACTGTGAGATTTCTTGTTCACCACCCTAGCTTTGGTTTATGATGGGTTATGGTTGATATTCAAGGCAGTTATGAGTTAGAAAAGAAATTCGTCCCTGAAACAACAACAACAACAACCAAGACCACAAAAAAACAAACTTCATAACAAGAGCAAAAACCTTAAGCCCTATCTGCTTGGATATTTAAGAGTAAAATATTTAAGATATTTTAAACTAAATCTGGTCTGATTTAGTGGGACAATTAAGGCTTGCTTTGGATTTTGAAATCTAAATTCATCAGGCAGTTTTCAATGATTACTTTGGGCAGGGGAAATTGGTTTCGAATAATTTGAACAGTGTAACATAGCTGAAGAGACAGATGTTTGAAGAAGTTCAGGCACTTATGATATTGAGCTCTGAATCTATTAGTCAGCATATCAGAAAGAGCATAATGTACTGATTTCATAAAACACTTTTCTCAGATCTTGTTTTTAATGTCTATGTATTCAAAGCAATTGAAAGAAAAGTATTTTATTTAATCTATTCTTTGGCATCATGGTAACCAAAAAAAAAGGCTGATTGAAATGAATCTTCCTTCTTTCTTTTTCATAAATATAATCCATGCAATGTGGTTGCCATACATATCCTAGTCCATTTTATATTTGACTTAGAGCCAAATTTAAAGTTGTGTAAAATTTAAAACAATATTTAAATCTCAGACCAGATTTAAATTAAATTTTAATTGTTTATCTTTTGAGAATAGTCTGTCTTCTTGTTATATGAATATAATTAAATTTTAATATGTGTTTTGAGTGTAT
Source organism: Heterocephalus glaber (assembly GCF_000247695.1). Next base: position 8,959,708 of record NW_004624825.1, on the reverse strand, counting down.
TTGTTTGGACATTTAGTTTACTTTTGGACTCTCTCTTTTTATGAGTACTACTATGATGTTAAAATTATATGCTGGTAAAAAAATACAAAACAATTTGTTATATCTCTCCTGATCAGTCTTTCTTAATTTATAAGCTTGGATATCATCTATTTTAGATTCATTTATATAATTCTACTGGTCCCTTAATAATTGCAACATCTATAATAAATGTCAGTCAGAATTTTAAGACTCTCTTCCAATAAGGGATTTTTAAAAAAACAAAATTTCATTTTATTAGTACATTTTAGGTATACAATATAATGACATTCATCATTGGAAATTTGCACCTTTACATAATCTCTCTTGGTTCTTATTTTTCCCCT
>NW_004624825.1:8903467-8915741 GCF_000247695.1 Heterocephalus glaber | reverse complement strand
ACAGTTTATAATAACTAAAGCTTGGAAACAGCCCAAGTGCCCATCAACTGGAAACTGGATAAAGAAGATGTGGTTTCTTTATAAAATGGAGTACTACTCAGCCATAAAGAAGGAGCATCTAGAGACATTTATAGCTAAATGGATGCACTTTGAGGCCATACTCTTAAGTGAAATAAATTGGACACACGTGTAAATACCGAATAGTTTCTCTGATGTGAGAAACTGAAAGTGTAAATAAGGATTAAAATGAATTATTGATAATGTGAAATAGGAGGAAAAAATGCAAAGGGGTAGGGGAAGTGGGAGGGGAAGGGGAAAGGAAAGAAGGGAAAGGAAAAATTATGAGAAAAGGAAAAAATGGAAACAAAGCCTTTGTAAATAGGGAAGGGTGGAGGGAGTGAAGGGAGGACAGGGAATGGTCAAAAAATAAGAACCAAGATACAACATGTACAGGTACAAGTTCCCAATGATAAATGTAAATGGATTGTATACCTAATATGTATCAATAAGAGAATTTAAGGAAAAAAAAAAGAAAATGGGGCTAGTTCATTTTGAAATCAAACAATGACACAGTGTTTCCCCTGGATAGACTGACCGTAATTTGTAGAAGTGCTTTATGTGTACTTTCAACTTTGTCATGTAGAATACTAAAAATATATTCTCAAGGGTCAAGTTTTAATAAATTAATGGTTTTTACTGTGTTGTCAGTATAATAGGCTGAATTGTCATCCCCACTGATATACTGAAGTCCCACCCCCTAGCCCCATAACTGACTGTATCTGGAGATAGGCTTTTAAAGAGGTTATTGAATTAAAATGAGATCATTAGGGTGAGCCCTAATCCAAAAGGACTGGTGCCCTTGTAAGAGGAGAAATTTTAGACATATAGAGAAGAGACACTAAGAATATGTGCACACAGAAGAAGGACAATAGAAAGACACAGCAAGAATTTGTCCATCTGCGAAACAGAGAGTAGCCTCAGAATATCCAAAATCTTGAAAGTCAGTGGTTTTAAGATACCTCTGTTATACTTATCTTGAAAAAGAACAATAGGAATTCAAAATATGTAACATCATTAGTAGTGGTTTTCTTAATTATTTTACTTATATAGTCAGTGACTGTTGTGTTAGACATATGTCATATGAATATACAGTTTTAATTTGTTCTAACTCCTACAGATCGAGAGAGTTGTTGTTGATGTATGTGGTTTGGATCATTTATCTCTGAAAGCTTTGGTGAAACTTGTTCACATTCTGAAATCTATTACAGTAGATGATAAGGGGGAAACACCAAAAGAAAGGAGTTGGAGCAAGGGAGCTCATATATTATATCTCCCTGATGCTCAGTGAACTCTTCTCAGTGCTGAGACTTACACAGCAGATCACAGCTGGGTGTTTTTGAACAAAGGCTTAATATATTTTCACCCTTGTGGTACGTAGCCACAGTGAAAAACATCAGTACAAAAACCTTCTTCTTCCTTTTTCTTGTTCTTGGCACTTTGCCATCACCACCCTCTGCCATCCACAATATCTCAGAAATCTCTTTTCATCACTGCTGTTATTGTGCTTAAGTGCTACAAAATCCAGAGGCACAAAATTACTACCATTGCACAAATCAGTAAGTAAAAACACAGAACCAAAAAAATAAACAGGCAATAGACACATGAAGTTAATAATTCATTAACAAACTTGGAAAATATTTTAACCCTCTAATAATAAAAATCTAAATATATTAACAATCTATTTTTTGGGGACATATATTTAAGCAAATGCTTTTACTTAAAAAAGTGATACAACTAATGCTAGCAAGATGTTGATGACAACAAAAATTATTATTTTTTACTGGAAGCCAAGCAGTTAACATCAGAAGTGAAACTATTCATAGTATTTTGAGCAAATATTTCACTCTGGGGAATTTGCTGTGAGAAAATACTATGCATGTTTGAGTGTAAAGTGAGGTTTATTATCCTCAGAGAAGAGGGAACTCCTCTTATATTTGATTCCTTACAAAAGTTAGAAGAAACAATATTGCAATGCTTGTTCTCAATTATCTTATTTTGAACAGTGAAGTACAGTTGAGTGAAGATGCATTAACCTCAACCATCTCTGTCAATGCTAGTTCATGGGCACTTGTGGAAGCTGGCTGACAGAGTGAATAAAACAGATGACTATTCTTGGATCTCCGAATGCTTTCAAAATTGCAAGTGTTTGATATTATTTAAACAAATATTGTAAAGTAAATGTTTTGTTCTGGAGATCAAGAATGTTCACCTATAGGATAAATGTCAAAAAAAGTGCTAATGTTATGTGAATAGATATTGTGGCTCAAAACCAGGTATCATGATAGCTTCATATCTGGATTAATAACATGCTGTACTTTAAATAAGTTAAACATGAGTTTGATACACTTTGGAAAAATGAGAATTAAAAAAGTGGATCTAGTAGTGACACCTTGATTTGAAATCCTTGTGAAGAATTTGAATAAAGTTATTTTGTGAAGTATGAGAATGGAAAAGAGCAGGAATTAAAAATTCATACATTATTTTATTAATATGCATGTGTAATCAAATTAATGCATTAAAAATTAAAAATGCAATTGACAATTTCATCTACAACTCTAAGGGCTTATAATATTCAAGTTGGCCAAAACCTTAACTATGAATTTTCTTAATGAAAAACATGGAAGTTTTCTTCATTTAATGGACAATTTATAAAATGCCTATATAATATACTGCATAATATATTACATATATAAATAAAAATACATACTTTTTATACACATATGTGATAATTTTAAACAATGAAAAAGTTATAAGCACAGATATATTCATCACGGCAAGTTTTTATAATGGGAAAAATGTAGAAGCCACCAAAATGCTCCTCCATAAGAAAATGGAGTTCACTATAGTATGTCCCTAGACACAGCACTAAATAACTTATTAAAGAACAGATTAGAAAGGTATCTACTAAGATGTAAAATTGATTCCATAATGTTAAAAGGGATACAAATTATTATATGGCATATGATGACATTTACAGACTATGTAATAATAGGTGCACGGACAATGAAAACTTAGGAGAAATATACCGAAATAGTAAATGTAGTTACTCTGTGGTGGCAGGCCTGGTTTTCTTTCAACATAGAATTCTGCAATGAACAAAAGAGCTCAGGTCATTGAGTTCAGCTTCCAGCCAGTGCAGGCAGCCTCCCAGTGCAGTCATCACTGAACTCACTTGCGGACAGCGATGCTTGTTCCACTGTGGAACTATTCCAAAGCCATTTCTGCTGTGGAAATGCAATCTCTGTCCAGGTACCTCTCCCTGCCCCTTGACCCCAGTGTTGGCCTCTGCTGCAATGCCTTTCTCCATGATCAGGGCAATGCCCTTTGACTAGGTGCTCCAGTCATACCTCTTCCTGAATATGGAGAGAGAAGTGCTCACTGTGGGAGCCTCTGGACTCTCCTTGGGTGACTCGCAGAGTCAAGAGAGAACAGCCTCCTGCCTTTCATTTTGACCACTGCTCCTTAAGCTTTGAAAATTCTGCCACAGTACTTCTGTCTTTAGCTTATGGCTATTATCTCTTTTAAAATGCAATGCTACCCTTATCCCCAATTGTAGAAAAACTAGAGCCTTCCCCTATTTCCATCAGTCAAACATTAGTGAAGATTGGATTCAAGTAATCATTGAGATTGGATTTGGATGGGAATAGAATGAAAGCATATGAGGGATGCAGTGAGGAGGAGGGTCCAGGAAAAGGGCACAGCAAGAGGAGAATGGGGAATCACAGATAACCTACTTTACAGTTGGAAGAGGGATGGTATTAGGTAGTCTGCCTTAGTCACTGCCAAACCTTGGATCATTCCAGTCACAGCTAAGCACTTTTTTTTTTAAAGCAACATTTTTCACATATTCACATTTTCAAATATTCTCTCAGAGCCCTTAGGAAAACACACATTGTAATACTGACCTTCACATTCTTTGAGGAGTCAGGTTAATATCAAGACTCTGAATCCAGAGCAGTATTTCCTGGGGTACTAATGTCTTTGTTTTATTCCTTGCACTTTGTCCCTATTCTTATTTTTCTTAGCTTTATTAAATAGGCAATGCACAGCAAGGATGATTTTCTTGGGGAAAAAAAAGTTTGAAAGAAATCTGTAGACTTAGGAATAGTCAGGGTACCGACAGTTGCAATACAAGGACAACACTGTAAGCCCTGGCACAAATTAGCAATGATACTCTGATCACCAGAATCCCCATTCCCATTGTCCTATATGCAGAGAGGGACAAATTGTTCCCCTGGTTTTGAATTCTATCCAGTGTATGATCACCATATACGATTCAGAGAGTGAGATGGGTAGGGTTGGTGACACTCAAAGGTATTATGTCAGGGTTATGGACAGATTTACTGATTTTCCTAAAGCACCCGTAAAGATATACAACCTAGTTTCCAATAGTTTCCTTAATTCTGTCTCATCCTTCTTGAATTTTATTAGTAATCTCAGTCTTCTTAATTCCCAAGAGAAGTGATTAAATATCAGGAGATTCTCTGGAGAATGTTTTCTAGTCTCTCTCTTTGAGTAGGTGTTAAATGACTGAAGGAATCATGTGCATGGGAATTGCTAAGAAGATGATTCTCATGACCAGCTCTGGTGGATGCTTCCCGGGTAGGTGGCAGTTGTGCCCCACATCTGTTGTGAATTGGCCCAAAGCCCGCAGCTTTTGTTCTCTGAATTGGAAAGGAACTCAAATGTTGCATGTTAGAGGTACAAGGAACCACAGGATGTGGACATTCTGGGGCTCTGGTGCCTCCTGTGGAAGCTGTATCTGTTGGATCAGGCAGCAGGTGGGAAGACAGCCAACAGAGGACATGAGCAGTTTCCCGGCACTTGGACCCCATCTGTTCCACCACTTCCCATTTCTCTTTAGAACACAAGCCTTTCCAGGGTTATTAACCATGCTATATAGTCAGCTCTGACTAACAGTTATCAGTGTGATGGCTTTCGCACTGTTGAACAAGGAGATCCTTCCTCCAGATGTGATAGAGACAAGATGACTTGGGGTGTGGAAGCCAAAAAGCTATGGCAGAACCATCCTGATCCCTTGATGGCAAGCAGTCTATCCAGAAAGAAAGTTGTGGTAGGAAGACATTTTCTCTCTTGTTTTTCTAAAAGGTTAGTAAATGCTGTGCAAAATATTTCTCCCTCCATACTGTCAATCTGCACTGACAGCTGAGTTAATTTGTGCATATGAGATAGTCTCAATTTTCATCCTAAATTCTGTATATGCAGAAACAACGTATGGAAACTGCAAGAAATATATTCAAATGGAAATACAGAGTGATTAGAGACTTGTTTTATATAGAATCCTTGAAGTCTTTACATGGGAGAGAGGGGAGGATTTTTCTTTGGAGTCTTACTTAACCTTGGATCTCCAGACTAATATAAGCCTATGTTGGCTTGCTCTAGGCAATTTTTGAGTAGGCCAGGCCTGCCGTAAATATATTGTAGGACAAGGTGTGGTATTAGGAAAACGGAGTCCAGAGTTGGAGTTGTTTAGGGTGACAGTGCTTCTTTCTTCCATTAAAGGCGTGTGATCTGAGTAGCTTTCATTCAGTTCACAGAATTGATGCACTCAAGGACTTTGCCTGGGTGCTTTATAGGATCTGTATATACTGTAGAGTCTAAGATTCAGTTCTGAGACTTTACAAGACTTGTCTGTCAACGGACCAACCTTTTGCAGTGACAAATTACAGTGATAAAGTAGCTGGTCTCAGATACAGATAAAAACTCCTGAGTCTCTGTGATATTGGCAGTCCAAAGGTGAATGGAGAGCAGGCTCAGTCAAAACATGTTGCTCTGGGACCAGTCTGAGAAAAATGCCCACAAAGTTTGGGAGGAGGGGCTAATTTTCAGACTTGTACAGGATGAGGTGGGGCTGAGAGGGAAAAAACAAGAACAGGAAGGGACCTGTTTTATATCACTTCCCTGTTGAGATGTAAATGATATGGAATGATCACTGCTGGAGGACAGTAAGGCTCAGGTGAGAGAAGCTAGGAGGAAGAACTGAGAGGAGGAAAATTTTGTTGAGTATGGATACTCTGTGAGTAGATTTCAAAGAAAGCATAACTTTTAAGAAGTGGAGGCCCAAGCGTCAAGGGCGGGGGGAGAGGGAGAGGAGACTTGGAGATGATACATTGCAGATGATACCAAACAATGGTTGGGTTTGGAACAATAACACATACAGGATTTTTTTTTAACTGATGTAGTCCAGAGAAATGAAAAAAGAAATGTCTCCATAAAGGTTTGCGAAGAAATTTTAAAAATGTAATTTATACACTGATCTTGTCATGGAAATGAGAATGTACAGGAAAGTCCTGGAGGAGGTTGGCTTCTGCAAGACAGTGCTGGAAAGTATAAATAAGTGAGGCACTTGTAGAAAACATGAAAAATCCATGCTTAATAAATGGTCAAGTTTAACATGACTTGGAACATACAATTTTCCATCGGAGTGTTGGTAACATTTCAGCATATGGGTCTGGATGCTTTGAATGGAGTAAAAATGGCAGCTGCTACTTTGTGTGAGTTCAGTCAGGAAGATACAGGGAACATTCTGGTCCCTGATTCTGTTGTTTAGCAGAAGACTGGCTCAAAAACATACTGAGATGGCTTATGTTTTCAAGCTTTTTGATTTTGAATGTTGTTCAGGTACATTACTGTACCTGAGGACCTTACCTTTTTCATCCTGTGTAGAAACGAAACTCCATGCTGGAGACACAGATGACTAAAGACCTAAGACCTAATTCATATGAGTACCTCAGGTAGCTTATAAGAGTGGATTCTGAGGCTCTTATAAAGGAATATATACTTGCTGGTTCTTTCTCTGCCTGCTCCCAAATATAACAAGATAATGCTCTGTGTGGTTATTTGAGAGCCAGTTGTATCTTCCTTTCTTGCTGGAATATTCTAATGGGTTTCCTTTGGGAAAGTGTAAGACTAAAGATAAGCCACAGTCTGAAGCCCAGGCTGCTGACTTGAGCACAGATGGGAGAATGTTAACAGCCAAGAAATATGAGGTCTTGGCTCCTTTCCCAGAACTGCCAGGGTAAGACCTTGGCAAAGACTCAACAGGAAACTGAACTCTATTTGCATATCCTTTTATACATGGGAGATTAAAAGCTTCAACCTTGAGTGATCACAGTTTTTGAGAATCACAAAGAGGAATTAAAGAAAAGGAGGAGTGTCCCGAGGGAGGTGAGCTGGGGGTGATGCAAGGTAGCTGTGAGGTTAGCAGTGACTTTCAGTCCCCTTTGATTAATCATGAGTGTATTTCATTTAGTTCCTTCTTTGATTTTATCCCTATTGGGTCCCAGAAAAGAATCAGCAGGGCAGAGATCTATGCTTCCCAAATCTTGGAAATCTGTTAAATTTGATTCCCTTTGTCCCACTGATAAACCCTCCTCTTTCTTCCTGGGCAGAGATCTATATAACTGCTTAATGCTGAAGGAAATTTAGAGACGATCTAATAATAATCTAATCTAATATAAACTCTTTCATTGTACAGATAGGAATCTCAGGTGCAAGTAAGTTAACTGATTGTCCAGTGTCCCATAAAAAGTTAGGAGCAAGACTTCTGACTCTTAAATGATTTACTTTTTCAACAGGCTGCTAGCTCTTGGCAGGTAGAGGCTTCCTCAGATCTCAGACAGCTTCTTTCCAGCTTGTGATTTGGCACAGATGCCTTCATCATCATCTTCCATCAGAACACGAATTCCTGGCAAGACAGTGGGTCTGATTCCTTGGGTTTTTTTCCCCAGTTCCCTTGGACCAGGTCCTGTAATTCTTTAATGAAAGAAGCCAGAGGACTGGAATGAGGATATTTATCCTTGGGAATCATTTAGGGGAACTTGGCTTTCTTGGCTAAATACAACAGTGAAAACTAACCCTAGATAGACAGTATGGACAACAGGAGGATAGACAAATGTCATGCTTCACAGGTTAGTAATTGATGTTATAGTTTTCTAGCTAAGGAAAAGGTGTCTCTATTCCTTAAAAGGTACAGTCATTAAATGTGTCCTAAAACTGGGGAGGCCTATTGGAAGAGCATTTTTAAAGCTGGATAAGGTCAAGCTTTTTGAACATCAAGATCCCCCCTTGTCCAGCTCCTGTCTCAGACATCTGAACCATGTTTGTTGGAAAAGAAGTTTGATATGAAAAATTCACTGTCCCTGTTATTTCTGGTAGAGCAGAGACACCTTAATCTGGCGTAGAGCAATGAGCACATAGCCACTTATGGAAGAGAAACACTGCACAAGGATTGTGTTGCCTTTGGGGATTTGACTATCATCAGTGCAGGGAAAGAATTCAGAGAGGTTTTGAAAGAAGAACACTCTTGACGAAGAGTCTTTGTGAAAAATATGCTGGCAGTACATTTGAATGTCTTGGTTTGGGAAAGCATTTGTGGTTGCTGGCAATGACTCTTTCATTCTTACTTTTTTAGTAATTTCTCTCTTGGATGAGTCATTTCTCTTCTGGGTGAATAGTCTACTTTGGACCATTAAGTGTTGAGAGGAATTGTGTATTCATGTTATTAAGCACCTACCTTTAGGTGTGTTTATCACCTAGATCTGCCAGGTACTTTCCAGCAGTTATTTAATTGAATCCTCATAAAACCCTACAAAGTTATATTCCCTGTTTTAAGGATGAGGAATAAGAATAGAGGTTTAGAGAAGTTAAGCAGCCTTCGTTAAGGTTCCAGAATTAGTAAGTAAGAAGTTGTCTGATTTTTGTCTGACTCTTTTTACTACTAAAAGAATTTTAAAAGGTATTTATAGTTTATAGTCTAAATTTTTTAATGCATTCATGTTAACAGGTGGATTGACTTTGCTAAAGTTAGGAACAATTTAAGTGTATCACTTTATGTATCTGCACCATGTTGCTACTTATTGAAGAGAGGAAAATACAGCTATTTAAATTATGCCATCTCAACTTTCCTGAAAACAGTTTTCATGAATCTGCAAACATGGCAGGGATTACCGCAGTTGGTTACTTGGAATTCAGAAAAAGTCCACTCCCATCTTTCTTTCACTTTGGCATGATCATACATTTTGCTCTTTCTGTTTATTTCTCCCAATGTCCAAAGTCAAAAGTTAAAGAAAAAAACAACATCATGGGCAACCAGCCCCACCAGGGGCAGGTGAAGGTTAGATTGTCTGACTACCTAGTAATCATTCCAAACAATTCCTCAGGTCAGTAGAACTTCTGGAAGGGTAACTCAAGATTGATCCCTTTGAGCCCCCAACATACTTTTCCTCGCTCTTTGGCTTACTGGTTCTGAATGAATAAGTTGGAAGGGAAAAGACCAGGAGAATTCAAAGGAGTAAAGTGGAGAAGTAACATTTCACAGGTAAATAAGAGAATAGTTCAAGTATGATCCAGGTGGAGGTGTAGACAGGGAGGGGAAGACCCAACTAGAGAAAGATCACATGCAGGTTCTCCTGCTCTGCCTACCAGGGAGATTTCAATCCCTTTCATTTCCCAGTGGTAAAAGCACAGTAATATTCAACTGAGTCATCCTGTTTCCATCTGTTAGTTTGTAAATACAACTGATTACTGACACCGTTCCTGGTGATAACAAACTTTCCTCCATAGAAGAAGTATAATGCTTAATATCTTTCAAAGGACAAAGTTTGGAAACATCTACATGGTCTTTCTTAGAGGCACCAGTTCATATGGAGGAGTCTGAAGTTAAATTCAGAGGTGCTGCAGGTGAGTATTGGGAAGTCCCCAACATTTCACAAGCCCTCCAAAAGGTTGGACCTCTGGAAAAGAGGAAGCATTGATAACAATCATAAAAGGCAGACATTGCATCATCTCAATACTGTGACTCCTGCATTTCCAGAGAGAAACAGCATAAGGAGGGCCACATAGGCAGATACCATGTGGTGGGGGCTGAGGGTGGGAAAATGCCACAGCCAAACCCAGAGGCCACTATCTTCTCAGATGCTAAGCGGGAGAGAAACACCATGGGGACCCAAAGGGAGATGATCCCATTCTCTATGCACTCCTTCCTTTGGTAGCCTCTTCTGAAGTGTGTGAGGACTCTGGGAGGGCGTTGGACCCATCTTTTGCTCACAGACATGATTTAAAAACCAGATTTAATAAGCTCCAGTAAAAGGTGTCTCTTGAGTTGTATGCTACAGCATCTGTGGAGGTAGGTTACTGCGCGTGTGTCCTGGCTCAGCCACTTAAGCCATACGACCTTGGGCAATGCCTCAACCTCATGCTTTGGTTTCTTTGTCAGTAAATAGGCATAATAATAACACTAGGTCATTGTGGGGGATTAAACAGATTATAGCATGTTAACGACTGTGAACAGTAACTTGCATATTGGAAAGTGCTTCATGACTGTAGGCCATCAATCAATATTATGAGTAGTAACTCTGCAGTTGCTAATGATTTTCATTTCAAAGGAATTTTTATTTTTAGCTTCTTTTTGCCCAAATTTCAGAAAGTTTTCTCTTTCCCGCAACTCATAGGAATTGGGAATGACCTATCATAGGAATTACAGAAAAAGAGAACTGGAAGGGACCTCAGGCTGTGTCAGGTTCAGCTTCTTCACCTTACAAATGAGTCAAGGAAGTGAAAGAGATGGGTTTCACTTCTCATAGGGCAGAAGTAGATTTTCAACACAAGGCTAGTAGGGTTCTTTCCCATTGTGTGATAACACTTCATTTGCAACAATTAAACTCTGTCTAATTTCTTTATGACTCACTCAGGAAACTCAGAAATGGAACAGGACTGTGATCCTGTGGAAGGGGCTGACCAGTGCTGAGTATAATGAAATCATCATCTTTTAAATTTTATACACCTCATTGGCTTTCTTTTTCTTTACAACGTTGTCATAATATTGACAGCATTATTATGAAAAAGAAAGGAGGCAGAGATTTTGTTTCTGAATGGAAGGGAGGGAGAGCTGCTGGCAGGCTCTGGTCATTGATCCATCTTCTCCCTGCAGAGCAGCCAGAGGCCCTACCATGAGAAGCAAGGTCCCTGGTGAGCAGGGTTATACAGCTAAGATGAGAAAGGAGACCAGCCTTTCTTCTTTTACCCAGAAATATGTACTGAGTACCTGCTGTGTGCTTAGTATGATGCCAAGTACCCACAGGAATACAAAAGACCCCAGGGCAGGTTTTGAGATTTCAAGGGGTTTCTGGAAAGAGGTAGAATTCACAGACTGAACTGTAGGCAAACTCTCTGGAGTTCTCTGAGGGCTTTGAACTCCCGAAACACAGAAGAAATTTTTCATTCTCAAAACATGAAGGCACTAGTCAGTGACTCAGCTTGGCTGGGAGGAGATTTTCCAGTTGACTAGAGGGAAGAGTTGCTTAGCAGAAATGTGGCCTGGAAACACATGAGGAATAGGCAACCTCTCTGTGGCACCCAGGAGTCAGGGTGTAGTGGGAGTTTTGAGAATTCTGGGTGCTTTTGGCTTTGCCATTAGCTAGCTGGTTCTGTGATGGTGGGAAAGTACATTATTAGAGTTCACTAGAGGAACAGAATACACACACACACACACACACACACACACACACACACACACATAGCTATGTGCATACTGGAGAGCTAGAGCAGCCAGTCAAAAGTTGAAGGCCTGGAGCTCACTACAGAGTCCAGTGGGAGTACATATTGGAAAGCTGAAAAGTCTGCACTGGAAGGCTGAAAGGTCTGCACTGGAAGGCTGAAGGGTCTGTGCTGGAAGGCTGAAGAGTCTGCATTGGAAGCCTGAATGAACATCCAAAGGCTACAGTGAAGGCTGGAACTCCTCCCAAGAAGCAAAAGGGCAGAATTCCTTCCTTTTTCCATTTTTATTCCACAGAGGTTACAAACCTGTTTGGTGCTACCCACAACCGGGGTGGGTCTTCCCTCTTCAGTAAATTCATCATCCAGACACACCCAGAACTGCACTCCCCGAATACACTTGGTGTTTCTTATTCAAGTTGACACCACAATTAAGTCATTTAATGGCTCCATTCCTCACTTTTTTTGTCCACTGAAGAAGTTGAGCCCAGTGGTGACTAGTATCTTACTATCTTAATGCTGTGCATGTGGTAGTAGCTATCCTCCATGTGGAGTGATGATGGTTTTGTTGCTGAGAAATGGACTATTTGTGAACTCAGAGAGTTATTTTTTTGTATTAAATTCTTTTATTGGTACATTGTAGGTATACAACACAATTACATTTCTCATTGGGAATTGTACCTTTACATAATGCATCTTG
>NW_004624825.1:8843061-8898057 GCF_000247695.1 Heterocephalus glaber | reverse complement strand
GGTGGCTCAGAAGCCCCTTCCTCTGCGCCAGGAGCAGCGGGACAGAAAGTGGCCCAAAAGCCCTTTCCTCTGGGCTGGGAGCAGCAGGAGGGATGGTGACTGGGAAGCCCCTTCCTCTGGACCAGGAGCAGTGGGACGACGGCTCAGAAGCCCCTACCTCTGGGGCGGGAACAGTGGGACTCAGTATCTTGGTCTGGTGGTCTGGTGTCCTATGTGTCTTTGTATTGTGGTATCAGGTGGCTGCCTGTCTGCAGCGGGGTGATTTGGTGTCTTCTCCGTGACTCAGGACCTCGGTAGGGCATGCACAGACCTGCCTGTCTGCAGCGGGCTGATTCGGCGTGTGTTCCGTGAGACTGGGGACCTCGGTAGGGTGTCGGCAGACTTGCTTGTGTGCAGTGAGGTGATTCAGCGTCTTCTGCGCGACTCAGGACCTCGGTAGGGCGTGCACAGACCTGCCTGTCTGCAGCGGGCTGATTCAGCGTGTGTTCTGCATGACTGGGGACCTCGGTGAGTTGTGGAACTCAGAGATTTTTAAGTTGATCCTTCTTATAGACAAGAGTCATTGTTACTGAGCCCCCTCTCTGATTTCAGCTGATAGTGCCAGTTACATTGAACCCTCTGTGGTTCTTTGTCCTTATTTATAAACGTGGTGCATGAAATTCTTCTTCACTTCTTTAGAAGACCAAGGCAGTTAACCTTTATTAATCAATCATTCATGATTTTAACACAGGCATGAGGCAAACAAGGTTGAGGGCTTTATGGAGGAGGAGGCCTTTGATGCTACAGCTCTGACAACACACACTCCACCTGTATGCTCTTGGTATTGTCCTATGATGCTGATTTCCTTTCTCAATGGCTTTGAGTAATATTTGTCAGGTGGCAGTAAACCTGGAAACTGACTCTGGGGCCTTGTGGCTCCAGCACACCCAGGGGCCATGGAAGCTTAACTCCTAAAGCTTGGCTCTTAATTGTAAATGTACTTCAGGCTTCTCCACAGTCACTTCCAGCCTCAGGTTTTCTGACAGCTTCCTGGAGAGGAGGAAAATTCATAAACCTCATCAGTGTAAACACACGTTTTATTTCAGCTTTACAATCTACTGGGACAGTTTTTTTTTTTTTTGTTGGGCCATGTTTATCCGCAAGTACAAATGAGGCTACAGGTTATCCCTGAGGGCTGACAGAGGTGAGCAGGCTTGGGGCCAGTGAGAGAAAGGCATCATGCACTTTACATAATTTCATGGCTGGGAGGACATGCTTATCAGGCCATAGACCATGGTCGCAGGAATAGGGAGAGAGCCAAAGCATAGGGCTGAATATTACATATCCCATTTCCCACTTGTCAATAATTTAATTCTGCCTTCTTCCTTTTCATGTTGTAAGTTTTGATCTTTTCTAGATTGCTTCCATGCTGTCCCTCCCACCCCCCCAACACACTTGGGCTAATTAATGGAATTCCATTGTGGGTCCTGAAAAATGAAAATCTGAGCTACTGCAAAGGAGCTCTCAGCAAGATAAGAAAAAGCTATTCTCTCCCACCAACCTACAGGAAAGCTGGTTTTATTATGTGTTTTGTAACTATTTATGAAAATGTTATTTCTAACAGAGGAATGTGGCAAACCCCTGACTCCCAATATTGGCTCCCTGTCTACAACCAAGCCTTTGCTGAAATGTCACTTTGTTACTGCAGTCTTTCTTGACAACTTGATAGAAATTTGTAATATCCTCAGGCCCTTGACAACACACTCTCTGATTTCTCTCCGTCTCTGTCTCTGTCTCTGTGTTTGCCTCTGTCTCTTTTTCTCTCTCCTCTATGGAACTTATCACTAATATACATTTTACTTTTTAATTTAATTTAATTTAATTTTGTGTTTATTTCCACTAGAATATAAATTTCATGAGCTTGTAATAATCATAATCCTAGTGTTTCTAAAACAGTACCTGGCACATCGTAGGTACTTAATAAATTGTTAATGAATGGATGGAGGAATGAGTGTTGTTACATTCTATAACAGCAGTTTTAATCTCTAAAAGTCTACACACAGGATTGATTTTCTTTCATAATCACTTGTTGCTCTAGTAACATATTTATACTGACATTTCTTTTGCTGAACATTATAAATACTCATGAGATTTTCCTTAAGTCTGAAGAGGATAATTTAATCTTCCTTATCCTACCATATGCATACAAGAAAACTTACATCTGTTAGATTTTTTTTTACTTAAATGCAGAGTAAGAGAATCTGACCTTATTTAAATTAGTATGAGCAATTGCATTTTGGCTTGACTTCTGTTGTCCTCCCACTGGTCCTTTTTGCTATTGAGCATGGCACACTGGGTAGCACACTGCTTCACAGGCTGAGTGCTGCCTGGAGCCCTTGGCTGTCCAGGGGATGTCTTTGGAGAATCCCTTCAGTATTCAGTGCACACTACTGTATGCTATTACCATTCATAACTGTATGTGTAAATTGCTGAAAAATAAAAATAAAAAGACCTCAATGGATTTTGAAGAAAATCAAAATCATCATCATGGGGTATGGTGGTGGTGGTGGTAGGTTGATGAGGGGTTAGGAATTGCTCTTTTGTTTGGGAAAAGGTTTATTGTGCTTTTGAAATAGGCCCCTGTAGGTCTGCTTAGGGGGGTAGTTAGCAAAATTCCTTTGTGAAGTAAAGTGAAGATGTTCACCTTTTTCCCTGTCAGACCAAGACTCAGGTCCTGGGACCTTGGGACATAAAGGTGAGAAAAGGTAGAGAAAAGAGAAAGCTTGCCATCCTCCTCATTTTACCAGCATGCAGTAGATACCCAAGGAATTTAAGAGCACTGATGTTTGCTCTCCAAGAAAGTGATTCAGTGCTTTACAATTCTCTATTGTCAATCCTTCAGAAAATCTTGTACAGCATTCTGTTAGGACAGATGAGTCTTAGACCAAAGAAATCAACCTGGAGGACAGAGTCAGTGCCAGTCCTGTGTACTACTGTGACCCTGGAATCCAGCAAAGTGCAGCCTACCTGGCCCTTGGTAGTGTTTCACTCAGCCCTTCACTTAGGACATTTACCTCGTACCCAATATGCACCAGACTAGTTCTAAGTGCTGGAGTTAAGGCAGCAA
Source organism: Heterocephalus glaber (assembly GCF_000247695.1). Next base: position 8,894,951 of record NW_004624825.1, on the reverse strand, counting down.
AGAAAACAGACAAAAATCTCTGCCATCAAGGATCTTGTATTCCAGTGCAGAGCTGGACAACAAATAAGCAAGCAAAAATTTATAACATGTCGAAGGGTGATCAATGTTATGGAGCAAAATAAAGCAGATTTGAGAGATGGTGTGTGCTAGAATAAATGAAGTGCTCTAACAAAAAAAATTAAAGCTGTGTAAGCCTGTCATTTCAATTATTGTTTGAGGGAAATGTGTTCAATTGAAGAGTAGGAGAGAAGGCTTGAGTCTGGAGTTTGCTCACCTTGTCAGTATGGATTATCAGCAGCATGTATTGTCTGAGACACTGCAGTGTCCAAGGACCTTGCCTAGAGCTGGAAATTAATTTTTATTTTTTGTACAGTGACTGCTGCACTTTAATCCACCACACTGTTTTCAGGGCCCAATTGCTCATTTTAAAATACAGAGAACTGTAGGTAGACGATCTTGAGCCTATTCGTTGCCTCCGTGTAAGTGATAAGTGGGTGACAAAGAAAGAGACACACATGGACATTCTCCCTCACAGTGGTGAGCAGTAAAATTAGTAATGCTATGGACCAGAAACCCAGAGGATTTCCCCAACCCTCATTTCACCAGCCCCATAGTTGCCATTCCACACATGCTCCTGTGAAGGAGAGGAAAAGGCAGGGAATCTGAAACCTGCCAGAGACTCCAAGGGAGTCCAGCAAGATAGCACCTCTTACAAGTGTCAGAAGGAAGAGAATGTGGGTTCTTTTCTTACACTGTGGCCTGAGGGAAAAGTGGCTGGTGGCAGGGTCAGGTGGGATGGGGTGTGTTGCTATCCTCCTTTAGCCAGGGGAGCAAGGCATCTTGGGAGGACAGCCTGGAAGTTGAAATTGCAATTGATGCTTTAAAATAGGAGAGGAAGGTGGGGGATGTGGAAGGAGTTAAACACCTGTCTCCCATCACCTCTGGAGACACCTAGGAATCCAAAGTAACCTCTGTACAGCAGTGATGCCTGACCCCATACAACTCTGTCCAGCCATTCTTCAAGGTATTTCTCTAGTGTATTCCACAGCTTCGGGCCCAGTGCGAGGACAGTCAGCCCTCAGTCAGTCCTCAAGTAAGACCAAGATTCTGGCTCTGCTTTTGTAAGCAAGCTATCCGATCTGTCTGAGGCTTACTGTGGCCACGAGTAAAGTGGAACACATAATGCCCTCTTGGGCGATTTCATAAGCACAAGGAAGGAGAAGTAAAGAGATAGAGATGGAAGGGAAGGTGAAAGACCATATTGAGTCCGTTATCATGAAAATAATCCCCAGCGGTAGAGATAGAATCTTGCCTTCTATGTTGGGTGAGGTGACAGGCAGTGCACACTATTTAGTGCTGAAGGAAGGCAGCAGAGCTTTCCTGTCTTTCCAACCGCTCTTCTTTAGAGCATCCAGATGGGTAGTGTATATGGTTGGGGAGAAATTGAAATCGCTTAGAGTTGTATTTTGGAAAATGCCCTTTTAATACATGCCATACCTCAAGCATTTTGGGTATATAGTTGTCTTGTTACTTTCTTCATCACTGAGACACAATAGCCCACACCCACAATTTAAAGGAGGAAAAAATTTATTTTGGCTCACAGTTTGTAGTCCATAGCCAGCTAGCTGTAAGGCAGGGCAACATGGCAGAGGGGCATGGCATAGCAGAAGCAGCTCAGGGTATGGCAGTGGGAAGCAAAGAGAGAGATCAAGGGAGGAGAGAGGGAGATAAACCCTTCCAGGCCACACACCCTCCCCCACCAGTAACCCACCTCCTCCAACCAAGCAAGCTCCACCTTCCAACATCACATTTATCTACAAACTCATCAGTGGACTAACATGCCCCTGTGATCCAATCACTTCATCAAAGACCCATCTATGAGTGCATGAGGCTTTGGGGAGGCCATTCAGATATAAACCATAACAGTAGCCAAATGTTTTATGAAGATCCAGGAAAATTGTTAGCATAAATGCCACAATTTATTGCTTGGGCTCCATGTCTCCTTTCTCTGCCCTCACCGCCCCACCCCCAGGCTGCCTACCCAAGCACATGGGAGGCCATGGGCAGGCCAAAAGTGACCGAGCATGAAGGAAAGGCAGGGGACCAGCTTTCTCTAGCTTCTTCTTCTTAAATTAGTCAAGAAAAAAAATCATGATCTTTTTGGAATCACTGTTCTACATAGATCTTGCAGGTTTTTCAGTAGCTCAGAAGTAGACCTGCTGCAGGATGATCGTAAAATCCTACATCTCTGATCATCTAATGCCTTAGGAATATTAAACAGTGCTTGGTTGTTTGGACTACAACTTCACCCCAGAACCTGTCACCGAAAGTGGGGCCACTGGTGTTCTCTTCTCAATATATGAAAGTCAGTATGTTGACCTGGGGCTTCCTGCACCAGTTACTGAAACTTTCTCCTCCTGCGGAGCATCTGAGGGCTGCTACAGGTCCCCCATGACATCTAGACACAGTCATTGCTTAGTCTTTGAGGTGCCAACGTGACATGTGCCATGATTCTTCAGAGAATAGCAGAAGGACTCAGTGAGGAACGGAGGCTGAGGTCTTTGAGTAAGGGACCTTGTCCATGAGTGCCACCTTCTGGGAGCTTTGCTGCCTCCTGGCTGCTGAGTCTTGCTTGGTTGAGATTCCACATTTTGCCTTACTTGTGAGAAGAAAGGGAAACAGATGAAGAGGCAGATCCTCTGCAGAGCTCCAAACATGATGCATTCTGCCTCCTGAGTGCTCGCTGGCTGGTCCCTCCTCTCAGCCCACACCTTCTCTGATGGACTTGTGCCTGGGGAAACCAGCTCATGTTTGTAGCTGTTGCATTCCCCAGAGGAGTCTTACCAATCACAGGAGGCTCAAAGTGCCTGTCTCCTGTTAAGGGGATGGCAATGCCACCTGGAAGATTGACGATGTGGTCCAGTAAGTAAGGCCAACTGAGAGGAGACGGAGGCAGCTTATTTGACTGATTACAAGGTTTTTGCTACCTGCCCTAGACATGAAATTTGCTATTGTTACTCAGTTTTCAAATTAGATATACATGTTGGGTACTCTGCATTGATGTTAAGAGTTAATACCAAAAAGAATTATTGACATTTACAGCTGTAATCAAAAGAATCATCAAACAAGGAGATCGATACTATGTACACAAAGACTCTCTGGATGTTGTAATGATTTCTGTGTCCACTGCCAACTCCCTCTAAGCAAAGTTGGATAGGGGTGACTCACCCATGTGTAAAAGAGGAATCCAATGAAACATTGTTACCAAATTTGAACTGGTTTCCTGATCTTTACTGAGCTCCTCTTTTTTTTTTTCTTCTGATGGATAACCTACAGTATATTGAATTACACCATGCAAAATATAAAAAATTTAGAAACCACCACTACTACATTGCAGTTTATGACAGCATGAAATTGTTATGAATTTCAAAAGGAGTGGTTGGAGTCTTTGGACCTAACCTTTGGAAGTTAAATCTCAATACACTTTGAAATTTTGAAATCCAACAGGTAAATTAATAGTGGCAACTAGAGAGTGCAGCTTGAGACTGGATCTGTTATCCCTCCAGATCCACTCTACTTTCTGCTGCTCCAGGAGGCTGACCTGAAGGCACTGCATCCATCTGTCTCCCTTCTCCCTGGTGGGCCTCTGGTTTGGCTCCATCAGGAGCCTGGAGAGAAGGAGGAGAGGGAGATGGGTGTTATTATCCCAGACTCCTTCCTGCTAGGCTGGGGCTAGCAGAGGTTGCCTTTCTCCTCTGAAGCTTCCAGTGCTTCTATGGCTATGAGTTTCAGTGAAGTCTCCTTCTTCTTGCTACAATTCAGGCCTAGGGTGGTAGCAGCTTCTCTGCTGCCAGCCCTTCAGTGTTTCACCATCTTTTTTGTTGTTTGTTTCCCACAATTCTGTTGTATGAGTTTCCTACAGCTGCTTGAAAGTACTATAAACTTAGTGGTTTCAAACAACAGAAAATGTTGTCTCACAGTTCTGGAGGCTAACAGTCTGAAATCAAGGTGTCAGCTGGGCCTTGCTCCCTCTGAGACCACAGGGGAGTCCTTCCTTGCCTCTTCCTAGCTTCTGTGTGGGTGGTGATGATGATCTCTGGGGGCCTGGGGTTTGGCTTGTGGCAGCAGGACGGCATTCTCTGTCCTCATTGTCATACGGTGCTCTGCCAGTGTGTCTATCTTCACATGGCTGTCGTGTGAAGACACCAGTCACATTAGACCAGGGAGCCACTCTACCCTAGTATGACCTCATCTTAGCTAGTTATGTGTGCAATTTTCCTGATTCCAAATAAATTCACGTTCTAAAGTACTAGGGGTTAGGACTTCAACGTTTTTTCTTGGGGATCACAAATCAATCCCTGACAGCTGCTGTGAAATGTCCCTTTTATTGGTTCGCACTAATTACTCTGAGAATGCCCTCAGCCTCCTGCTGGGAGCTTGCCTGAAGCACGAGGTAGAAGGGGCTGAGCAGAATGAGGATGTTAGAAAAAAAGAAGAGAAAAAGAAAAAAGCCCAAGGCAGGAAGAAGAATCATGGACTTAAAGCTGTATCACTATCAAAAGAATAGTAAGCAGGGCTCAAATCAGCCTGTGTTCCAAATTACTCAAAAAAGTCTTTTTGGAAAATCCCAACAATACGTGCACACTTGTGACCATAATTTATATATTCCACACGTCAGAGCAGAGGTAGTTTAAGAGTTTATTGTTAATGGGTGAAAAGAACCTTCCTGTAGGCCTAAGAGAGGGAGCTGGAGTAAATGAGAAATCAAAGCCAGAAGTCAGCACAGGGAGACAGGTAGTGATTAGATGCAAGTGTGGGGTGGAGTGTGGCTAGGAGAAATGTTCCCTCTGGGCTGGGAGAGCCTGCTGGGCCTGGGCTAGGATGGAACTGGAACAAAATATGCCAGTCCCAGGGTGGCCAGGAAAAAAGCAGAAAAGTCTGCCCAGGCTCTGGCCTTAGATTCCACCTTTGCCAGCTCTGTGAAGGCTGTATTCCTTGTATTCTGTCATTCTTTCTGTGTCAAGGCCAAATTTAGGCCACTATTTCCCAGGCTCTGGGGAATTTCTGTCCTTTTGTGTGACTTCTGGAGGAACTATTTTTTCTTATCATCTATGATTGGGTTTCTGTGAGAAATAAATGAAATTATATTTGCAATCTCTCAGCTCATTGCTTAGCTATTTTTAGTTTTCTCCTTGCCTCAAAAATAATGATGATAAGAAATGCAGATGAAAACTGAGATTCCATCTAACCCCAGAAAGAATGGCTGCTATCAAGAAATCAACCAATAACAAATGCTGGAGGGGGTGTGGGGAGAAAGGAACCCTGCTCCATTGGTGGTGGGAGTGCAGACTGGTGCAACCACTGTGAAGATCAGTATGGAGATACCTCAAAGAACTAGGGCTAGAGGTCCCATTTGACCCAGCTATTCCCCTGTTGGGGATCTTCCCAAAAGAATTAAAAGCATCATACCACAGTGATATATGTGCAGCCATGTTTATAGCAGCACAGTTTGTAATAGCTAAATCTTGGAAACAGCCCAAATGCCCATCAACTGGAGACTGGATAAAGAAGATGTGGGTTTTTTATAAAATGAAGTACTACTCAGCCGTAAAGAATGAGAAACTAGAGTCATTTATAGCTAAATGGATGCACATTGAAGCTATACTCATAAGTGAAATAAATAGGGCACACATGTGTAAATACCAAGTAATTTCTCTAGTGTGAGAAACTGAAAGTATAAATAAGGATTAAAATGATTAAAACGAATAATTGATAATTTGAAATAGGAAAAGGTCCAAAGGTGTAGGGGTGGTGTGAGGGGAAGAGGAAAGGAAAGGAGGGAAAGGAAAAATTATGAGAAAAGAAAAAATATGGAAACAAAGTCTATGTAAATAGGGAAGGGTGGCAGGGTGAAGGGCGCACAGGTAATGGGGAAAAAATAAGAACGAAGATACGTCATGTACAGGTACAAGCACCCAATGATAAATGTAAACGTATTGTATACCTAAAATGTACCAATAAAAGAATTTAAGGAAAAAAAAATAATGATGATACCTGAGGTGTGTGTGTGTGTGTGTGTGTGTGTGTGTGTGTGTGTGTTACTGGGGATTGAACTCAGTCTTCACACTGAGGTACATCCCCGATCCATTTTTATTTTTTATTTTGAGACAAGTCTCACTAAGTGGTTAAGCTGCGCAGACTGGGCTTGAACTTACTATCCTCCCACCCCAGCCTCCCAAAGTGCTGGGATGACAGGTGGGCATCACTGTGTCTGCCTGATACCTGAGATTTGAAGTTAGTGGGCGTGGCAAGAGTGGTGTGGGAGTTTCGTTCATCTTCTCCCATGATCTCCATCAATCTTCCCTTCTTCAATGTCTTCCCCAAACTTATTCACCATAATAATACAGCTCAAAGTGAGTTCCTGAGGCACCTTCCAATCAGATTGCCAACCTTTAGCTCCTCATTTGTAGAAATTGTTCAGCTTTCATTGTATATAGTGCTTTATAAATGCTTTATAAATGCTGCCTCATGCTTGTTATTTCGTTTGCTTTTATCTCCAGGCTCATCTCCCCAAAGCATCTGCTGAAGCCTTCCTGGTCCTCAGAAATACTGACTGAAGTGACATGGTTTCTTCTCTTCCCAGGATGCCTGACAGAAACCTGTTGCTGTCCACAACATACGACAGGAAAGAGCAGGAAGGAGCTCATGACAGAGACACAAAAAGGATCCGAGGTCTCAGAGCTGCACTCTAAAGACAGGCTGCATCATTACAGAACTTCTACTCCATACAGCCTTCCCTGACCCGGGAAAGATAAAAAGGAAACAGCTGACCCTAATATGCAAACTGCCATAAGCACTTCTTGCTTTTTCTATTAGCATAAGATGGATTGAGATGGCTTCGAGGCAGATGTGGTTAATATTTCATTCTCAGGGCTGTGTTGAAGTTGGGAGGACCAGGAAAGTCAACCAACAGATTAAACAGTGGTGAAAGAAGATGTTTTTATTGGCCTCACTGGGAGCAGAAGGAAGAATGAATGATTTGAGGGCAGAAAGGGCTTCAGCAAGTCTTGTAACCCTTTTTTCAACTTTGACTTCTCCATAATCTCATGAAGAACTACTTTGCCTGTTCTTCAAATGAACTTCTTGAACTCACATTTCATTTCTTTGTTTTTTAAATTTGGATTTATTTTTAACTGACATATAAAATTGTACACATTTATGGGGTACTCTGGGATTTGATGCATTGGACAATGCAATGTTTAAATCAGATTGAATGTATCTATCTCCTGAAACATTTATCATTTCCTTATAGTAAAAGTATTCCTTTCTTCTAGCTTTTTGAGACATGTAACACATAATTGCTATTTGTAGTCACCCTACTGTACATTAGCACACCAGAACTTTTTATTCTGACGTAACTCTAACATAGGACCTGTTGATCAATGTCTCCCTACCTCTCCCTCCCCACTACTATCCCAGGTTCTGGTAACCACATTCCACTCTTAACTTCTTTTTTTCTTTTTTCATTAAGTTTACTGGTACATGTTAGGTATACAATACAGTTACAGTCATCATTGGCAACTTGTACCCTTACATGATGTATCTTGGTTCTTATTTTTTCTCAATCCCCTGCCCTCCCTTCCAACCTCTCCACCCCTCCCTATTTACAAAGACTTTGTTTCCAGTTTTTCTTTTTCTCATATTTTTTCCTCTCTCTTCTTTCCTTTCCCACTTCCTCTACCCCTTTAGACCTTTTCTTCCTATTTCACATTACCTATTATACATTTTGATCCTTATTTACACTTTCAGTTTTTCATACCAGGGAAACTATTCTGTATTTACACATGTGTGTTCTATTTATTTCACTTAGGAGTATGGCCTCAATATGCATCCATTTAGCTCTAAATGACTCTAGTTTCTTGTTCTTTATGGCTGAGTAGTACTCCATTTTATAAAAAACCACATCTTCTTTATCCAGTCTCCAGTTGATGGGCATTTGGGCTGTTTCCAAGCTTTAGCTCTTACAAACTGTGCTGCTATGAACATGGGTGCACATATATCACTGTGGTATGACTCTTTTAATGCTTTTGGGGAAGATCCCCAGCAGGGGAATAGCTGGGTCAAATGGGACCTCTAGTCCTAGTTTTTTGTCTACTCTCAACTTCTATGAGAGATCAACTCTTTTAGGCTTCATGTAGGAGTGAGATCATGCCGTGCTTGTCTTTCTGTGCCTGGCTTGTTTCACTTAATTTGCACGGACTGTTGAGGGTCTGAAGGACCACAGGCAGCTGGGTCTAAAAGGAACAAATTTCTCTACCTTCTGCTGCTTCAACAAGGTATCTGGCTTGATGCATGAAAAAGCATGAAGGTAAAGGGAAGGCAGAGGAATGGGGAGAATATCAGAGTATCAGCGGACGGAGCTTCCAGTGTGGGGTTACAGAGGCACTTTCCTTTTCAGTCTTCTCACACTCTCCCGGGGATGCTTTCACTGGAGTTATTTATTCACTCAATTATTTAGAAAGCACCTACTGGCTTTTATGGTGTGCTCAGTGCTGGGTTTTCAGGGGAGACAATGTTTTTCACCTCTGATTCTGAGGCTTCAAGGTGGCGCTCACCCGTGGAGGCAGCAGGAAGACAAGTAGGCAGATCCCCATGTGGCTTCCCCTGAGGAGCAAAGGGCTCTGTTTCTGGATCATCTTCTGGGCTTATTTCTCTTCTTAACCCTTCATGTCTCAGAGATTTGGTCTTGGCTGTGGACAAGAAAACGAACCTGAGTCAACAGATGTTCTCTCCTCCAAAAACATCTTCAGAAGCTGTACAGATGTCGGAGTTCTTTTTCTTTCTGCAGCAAATGGCAGCATCTCTCTCCTAGAGTAAGGCTAGGAGCTTGGCAGGGGAGATGTTGGCATTTAGCTTCAGACTGCTGCTAATGCTTCTTTCCTCTCTATTTGTGGATGCTTCTTTTATTTCTTGTCTCAATATGTTTATTTTGGATCTCTTGTTTATATGCCAAAGCAACCGCTTCCTTGGAAGAGAGATATACTTTGCCAAAATGCCAATCTTCCATAAGACAAGAGTTCATTTCTGCAGTACAGAATTTAACAGAAAATATTGTATTGGATTTAATTTTTAGTAGTAGTTAAGTGCCTACATTGTACTCCTCATATCAAGTGCCCTGGGAATGTTGATGTGGACTAAAGAAAACCTAAAATTACCAAACAGTATAATGGGAAGATGAAGTAAGGGGAGTGGGCAATGAAAATTAAATGAGAAAAGGCAAAGTTAATGAATAGGAAAAGGTTTAGTGGAGTATTATAGAATTAACTGCTGAAAGAACAAAGAAGAATAAACTGAAAATAAAAAGGAAAGATAAAAGCTTGGACAAGAGGAGGGTGGAGCTGGAGAAAAGCTGCTTCGAGTATTAGGACAATTACCTCTGTGCCTCAGCCCCGCACTGGAATTACATGGGGCATTTTAAGCACGCCTGAAGCCTGTGTGCACTCCCCCGGCCCCGCCACCCCAGTCTGACTTAATCAGGCCGTGCTGAGTTCTGGGCATCAGGATTTAAAAAAAATCTCTTTCGATTGTAATGTAGCTAGGGTTGAAAACTACTGTTAAGAAAAAGAATTCTAGTGCAGCAAGTCCTATTACAGTGTTGTCCTCAGGGGACAAAGCAGAGATGCCACCTGTGACCATGAGGGGTGCTGAGGGAACAGGAGCTGCTGTTTTTTCCTTCTTGTCCCTTTTCCGTGAGAGTGTGAACCCCCAATAGCTCTTGTGTCTCGTGACTGCTCAGTGCTGGCCTCTCATAAACCAGAGAATGCTAGGATCTGCTTAAGTCAGCATCAGTCATCTTGTTTCCTTGAACTCCTACTACAGAGCTGGGCACTTAATGGGTTCTTAGCCAGTCTTTCCTAGGCATCATCATCCTGTTCTTTTGGATTCTTCTGTGCTGAATGAAGTGGGCTAAATTTGTATTCTTGGTTCTTCCTCTAAATCCTGCCCTGACTTTCCAAATCAAATTCTGTCCTGCCCAGCTCCTGGAGAAGTTCTGATAGGCAGAACTCAACTAGGGCAAGCCCTAGCTGATTCCTGACAATCGAGAACACACCACTGTGTGTGTGTGACCTGGAACACAGCCTGGAGCGGCCCACCCTCAGAGAGATGGGCGTTCTTGCTAAATTTCAAATTTGTTTTCTCCCTTTGTTCTTGTTTCCTAATTCCCAGGGTTACAACAGACCGGTTATCCAGGGAGACCTGCCATTGAAAGTGAACATGTGGGGCCGGGGATTTAGCTCAGTGGTGCCACCACCGGCCTTGCAAATGTAAGGTCCTGAGTTCGATCCCTGGTACCAAACAAACAAACAAACAAACAAAACAGTGAACATGTGTTAAATTCTCCTAAGTAGCTACCTGTTTTGGGAAGGAGGATTACTTTCTACTTTCCTAGAATTTCTGATTTCACAGTGGGGATTTTTGCCATAGAAAGAGCTGTGGAAAAAAATATACATTTCCTGCTGTCCCTGGGAATCTTCTTTGTTTTGTCCTGCTTGCTGGGAACTCAAAGGGGTTGGCAGGCCTCAAGTAGAATGTGGAGAAGCTAGAATAGAGGGTTTCATGTTGCTAATAGACTAATCTTATGTCTTCATTTGTAGAAGTCCATTTACAAAAAATAAAAAACAAACCAATATGATTTTGTACTCCTGCCCCACAGTATCTCAACAGACAGCTAAAAAGCTGGAAAATCCTGGATGGGGAGCAGATGGATAATTATTTTTAAAAGCCGTCCCTTTTGTAGTAGTCTCTGCATATAAGAAAAAACATTCTCCATGTTATTCTGTACAAATGAAGAAAAGAATTTTGCTCAAGGTTCTTGGTTCAGAGTAGGCTGGGGAGAGTGTTGGTGAGAGTTAAGGAGAATATCTATATAAATGCTTTTCTCGCTTGTTTGGTGGTGGGACTTATCTAATAGAATGTAAATGTTTTAGTGCTTATAGGGAGCTCAAGCTCTATTGCTGGAATTATGTAGCTGTGGAATTAAGTTCTTATCTTATATCCTCCAGCCTGCTAGCTGTCTCCTTGGCACAGAATAATGACACAGTTGTGCTTTCCAAGGGAGACTTCTTGCTTCCTGCTTAGAGGAATTTCCTGCTTCATGTTTCATGGGGAGGCAGATAAAGTCCCTTCATACGTCAGTAAGGAAGAGAGGGGAGAGGTGGAGGTGCCTCCCTGGCAGTGGAGAGGAGGCAGGGAGAATGAGGTAGGCCTTTCTTTTGTGTGGGGTCTCTGATGCCAGAGAAGAAGAGATAGATGGAGAGGACTCATCCTCTTTTCCATGAACAGAGTTTTGTGGCCCTGGTTCTCTGCGCCAGTAGCTCCCACCACCACTGATAAGTACTTTCATCATCCACAACTCTGTAGTGCCTCCCAGTTCTTGGGCTACAAATTTTCACTTTTTTTTTTTTTACAGATTAGGAGGAAAAAAGAATGAGACAGAAAGAATGACAATATGTAGAAGCAATACGACTGAACTAAAGAAACAATGGGGAAAACCCCTTGGGATCCCTTGGAATCTTTATAGGGCACTTATGAGAAGATAGATATTGTTATGGTTTGGAACGTGATTGTAGCCCAAAAGTCTCATGTGCTCAGAGGTGGGGCTTTTGGAGGGTGGCTAGATCATGGAAGCACCATACTCATCAGTGGATTCATTCACCAGAGAGTTCAGCAGCTGAGTGTGCTGTTGGGGTGTGGGGTCTGGTTTGAAGAGGTGGGTCACTGGTGGTGTGACCTCAAAAGGTATATCTCCCTCCTTTGCTCCTCCCTTCTCTCTCTGCTTCCTGGCCACCATGGTGTGAGCAGCTTTTCTCCACCCAGGCCTTTCCAGTCTGATGCTAGGAGCCAACCAACCATGAACTGAAATGTGAGCCAAAATAAATCTCCTCTCCTTTGAGTTGAGGATGTCAGGTACTTTGTCCCAACAGCAAGAAAGTTACCAAGACAGATTTTGGTACCAGAAAAGTGAAGTCGTTTCCGTAACCATACTTGACCATGTGGTTTGAGATTGGTTCCAGGGAGGACTTGGAAAGGTTTGGAGATGCTGGCAAGAGAAGTCCTAGAGTGCTATAAGCTGAGCTTGATGGGAGATTCTAGTCAGAGCTCAGAAGACCAGAATGCTAAAAGAAATGCCAATGGTAAAGGTCAGGCTCAGGAGGTTTCAACTGGGAACAAAGACTCCATTGGTAGTTGGAGTTGAGACCATGTATGTTATGCTCTGGCAGAAAATTTGTCTACATTTTTTCTATGTTCTGGGACTTTGTGGGAGACTGAGATTAAGGCAGCAGATGATTCTGGAAGAGGAAATTTCAAGGCAGCTTGATGTTCAGGCTGTAGCATGGATAACTCTATCAGCTTTAAGCCATATTTAGAGTGAGACGCAGGAACAAAAAGCAAAGTTGAATATTTGAAAAAATTTGCTGGTGACCAGAAAGGAAGAGCCCATAAAACTGGTTTCTGTAAAGTTGAGTCCTGTAAAGTGGGAATAGAGGAGGAAAGATTAACATTAAAAAGAAGCCAAGTACAGTTTGTAATATCTAAAACTTGGAAACAGCCCAAGTGCCCATCAACTGAAAACTGGATAAAGATGTGGTTTTTTAATAAAATGGAGTACTACTCAGCCATAAAGAATGAGAAACTAGAGACATTTTATAGCTAAATGGTGCATATTGAGGCCATACTCTTAAGTGAAATAAATAGGATACATATGTATAAATATGGAATAGTTTCTCTAGTGTGAAAAACTGAAAGTGTAAATAAGGATTAAAATGAATAATTCATAATTTGAAATAGGAAAATGTCCAAAGATGTAGGGGTGGTGGGAGGAAAAGGGGAAAGGGGAGAAGGGAAAGGAAAAATTATGAGAAAAGAAAAAAAAATGGAAACAAAATTTATGTAAATAGGGAAGGGAGGATGGGGTGAAGTGTGCACAGGCAATGGGGAAAAAAATAAGAACTAAGATACATCACGTTCAGGTACAAGCATCTGATGATAAATGTAAATGTATTATATACCTAAAATGTACCAATACAAGAAAAAAAAAAAAAAGAAGCCAAGTACTTTGCACCAGGACAATAGGAAAAATGCTCTGACAGCATCTGAGGAATCAACCAGACCCTTCATAGGCTGAAAGGTTCAAAAGTGAAAGACTTTGCTTTGAGAAGAGAGCCCCAGGGCACCCTGCCAATGAAGGGCTACCTAAAGAATGAGTTCCCTGGGATTTGGTTCATAGTGCTTAGTCATCCAGGCACTTGGAGGCCTCTGCAGTAATCATGCAAGGGTGCCCAGCTACTGCTCAAGCTAGGAGTGGTCCTTGGTGTTGGCTATGTGCTGTTGATTTTATGAACATGCAGAATGCAAGAGTTGTAGGGTTAGAAGGCTTCCAAACAGATTTCAGAAGAAGCCCTGGGAGGCCAGGCAGAGTGTCTCTGAGACAGCAGTGCACGAAGGCTGTGACAGTAAAGCTGAAAGTGCAGTGGAGACCTCAGGAAGTTAGAGATGCCAGGAAATGTGTTATCTTCAGAGGAAAGTGACAGCCAGTGAGCAAAACCACCCCAAGAGAGAGCCTATGAGGATTTTAACTGGCAATGCCATAGGGGCAGGGCTGCTCCAACACTTTTGAATTCACATCCCATTATACCCTTCCCTGAGTGCTGAATGTGGAACTATAGGATTTATTTTTTTAATTTTCATTAGGTTTATTGGTGCATTTTAGGTATAAAATACAGTTATATTCATCATGTGTATCTCGTACCCTTACATGATATATCTTAGTTCCTATTTTTTCCCCATTTCCCTGCCCTCCCTTCACTGCCTCCACCCTTCCCTATTTATAGAGACTTAGTTTCCATTTTTTCCTTTCCTCATATTTTTTCTTTTCCCTTCTTTCCTTTTCCCTACCCTTCTGACTTCCCCAACTCCTTTAGACCTTTTCTTCCTATTTCACATTATCATTTATACCATTTGAACCTTATTTACACTTTTAGTTTTTCATACCAGAGAAACTATTCGGTATTTACACGTGTGTCCTATTTACTTCACTTAAGACTATGGCCTCAATGTGCATCCATTTAGCTATAAATGACTCTAGTTTCTCATTCTTTATGGCTGAGTAGTACTCCATTTTATAGAAAAACTACATCTTTATCCAGTCTCCAGTTGATGGGCATTTGGGCTGTTTCTAAGTTTTAGCTATTGCAAACTGCGCTGATATAAACATGGGTGCGCATATATCACTGCAGTATGATTCTTTTAATTCTTTGTGGAAGATTCCCAGTAGGGGAATAGCTGGGTCAAATGGGACCTCTAATCCTAGTTTTTTGAGGTGTCTCCATATTGATTTCCACAGTGATTGTACCAGTCTGCACTCCCACCAACAATGTAGAAGGGTTCTTTTCTCTCCCATCCCCACCAACATTTGTTATTGATTAATTTCTTGATAGCAGCCATTCTTTCGGGAGTGAGGTGGAATCTCAGTGTTGTTTTCATCTGCCTCTCTCGAATGACCGGTATTGTTGAACATTTTTTATATATTTACTTGCTGCTTTTACGTGTTTATCTGAGAAATGCCTGTTCATTTCAGATGCCTATTTTTGAATGGGGTTTTTATATTTGGGGGTCTGGATTTCAACCAGCCAAAGATTAAAACTAGAACCCTATCTTTCACCAAGCACTAAACTAAAATCAAAGTGGATTAAAGATCTAAATATTAAAACAGAAAACTTAAAACTTACCTTTGTGAGTTAGGTAGAACTTTTGAAGACATTGGTATAGGAAAAGACTTTATGAACAAATCCTCAGTAGCATGTGAACTTGCACAAAGAATCAACAACTGGGATCTTATCTTATTAAAAAGCTTCTGCACTGCAAGAGAAACCACCAACAGAACGAAGAGACAACCTACAATGTGGGAAAAAATTTTTACCAGCTGTTCCTCAGACAAAGGACTGCTATCTAGAATATATAAAGAACTGCAACTATAGGATTTAATGTTTGCCTTGCTGGGTTTTGGTCTTGATTTAGTCCCATTCCTTTCTACCCCACCCCTCCATTCCTTTTGGAATGGATATGTTTACCCCATGCCAGTGATAGCAAAACTTTTAGAGATTTCGATGATACAAACAGCCCACTGTGGCACTTGTGCCATAGGTTCACCGCCACTGCCCTATGCCATCGTATGTGAGTGGTGTTTAACTTTCTTTTTGATTTTTATAAGGGCTTGTAGTTATGAATTTGCTTTGTGTCTCAGAGGAGATTTTGGACTCGGACTTTTCAGCAATGCTGGAACTATTAAAACGTTGGTGATTCTTAGATAGATTAAATGCATTTTTACATAAAGAGATGTGCATGAGTCTTTTGCGGGGCAGGGGTGGAATGTTGTGGTTTGAATCTGGAATGTTTCCCAAAACTCTCCTATACCCCAAGGAAGGGTTTTCAGAGGGGGGTTGGATCATGGGGACACTATATGCATCGATGGATTCATTCACTAGTAAGAACAGTGAGCGAGTGTGCTGTTGGGGCCTGTTGGAAGAAGCAGGACATGGTGGGTGTGACCCGGAAGGTTATATCTTCCTCCCTGTCTCTTCTCTCTCTTTGCTTCCTGGTTGCCATGATGTGAGCTTGGCTTTCCTCAGCCTAGGCCCTTCCACTATGCCATTTCTGCCTTGAAGCTGGCGAGGACTGAAAAGTGAGACAAAATAAAACTGTTCACCTTTAAGTTTCAGGTGTCAGGTATTTTGTTCCAACAATGAGATGGTGACTAAGACAGCTATGCAGATAAAGAGAGTCAGCGCTAAGGTAGATTTGGGAGCTTGAAGAAGAGTTCCTAAAGCTCTTAAGTGGGAAAAGTAGTGTTCAAGTGGGACTCTGACCTATTACAACTCGGGCCACTATAATCCAGTGTCTTCCTCCTATCCCAAGAATTGGATCCACTCCATATCTCCTGCTGTCCTGTTTCTAGGATGTGTGTATCTGAGACAGATTACGTGGGGTTTATAGTGACCAATGGTGGTACAGGTATAGGGACAAGTATAGGACCGAAGACTGGGGTAAATGCAATGTATTTGTAACATTCTGCATGACTGTAGATGCTGTAGTTAAATGGTTGTTTTAAAATCACCATTGTACCACTGTGTTAAAGCCTAATTTAAAATGCAAGTGCTGTTATATACAATGTGTATATGACAAGTTAAAAGGCTCTTCACATTGAGCTGCATAATGAATGCTTAGCATCAGTGAATGAAAAGATTACTGAAGAGGAATACAAGCTATCCTTTTGGCAGGGCTTTAATTGCATAGTAGTCTGAGAATTAACACACGTGCATGACTGAGTAGTGCCTGTGGGAACTTAGGAAGTTACCAAAGGAGGGTGGGGGAAATACTGCCAAACTTCCCTTGCATGATGAACCACCTCAGCATCCATCAAACTGGAATAGCGTTGTGCCATGGTACCTGACAAAGCACAGGATATCGGTCTAATCCAACAGCAGAGTCCAGGCTGTGGTGAGAACCCAGGGATGGAGGATAACAAAAGATGCAGAGAGAATATCACATGCCAAAAAGATGGACTTGAAGAGCCCAAGGAAAGAGGAGTTTTTGAAGGCTCAACTGAGGATGGTCTCTCTCTGTCAGAGTACCTTATTTTAAAAAGTGCCAGCTCAAGTGCCAGGTTAGTGACCCAGAGGTTGAGCTGAGAATCACAGCTGCAGCATGTTGGTATAACTGTCACCTTTATTTACAAGTCGGCTATGTTTGCATTGACTTACAATGTGGCTGAGGACTCAGCCGGATGGCATACCAAATGCTGAGCAGAAATTCCTCATGACACTGTCTGCCCAGAGGACTCTTTGTTAATAAATATTGCAGTACAAACTATATATGTATCCAGGGACATGTGATAAGGAAGGGATACTAACAGAAAAATAAAGATACAGTTTGAAATGCTGCAGCAGCTGAAAAATATTTTTGCAGAAGAGATACAATCCAAACAACTTTCTTCTTATTTTGATAAATATTAAGCTTCAAGTAAGTGGAGGCTAAGGACAAACTATTGTTTGAACAGCTGAGATGGGAAAAAAGCAGCCTGAGCATACACATACAAAGGAGCCCTGCAAGGAGACACACCCACATAACAACCAAGGCCTCCTCATATGGTATGAAGGACGCTGGCTCACTCAGATAGCTCAGATAGAAAACTGCTCTTATCTTTTCTCCAGACAGTCCAGTAACACTTAAGCACGGCCAGTCTCCTTTTCTTTTAAGGGCATATGAAGCCTAGCTGCTTTTGACTGGTAGAAGAGGACTAGGGAGAAGCTTAGAAAAGAACAAATGCAAAATTCAGAGCAAGGTTCAGAAGTGCAATTGCCCTTTGCTATTATTAGAAGTGTGCTGCTGAAACATCTTTCTGTGATCCAGGGAGTCCACCTCTCTGGCCTGGAATCCAAATCGAGTGGCAAGCATTATGTGGTTGACTTGCTACCCTGATCAAGTGGGAGATTTTTAGGCAAGCACCTTGTTGCCTTTCTTTCATCTTTTCATTTTAAAGTAGAGGGTAGATTTGAGTTCGGATTGTTGCAAAGGGTGAGTCATCTGTGGCTCTAACATACAGGCATCACCAGATGGGGTACAGGAATGTAAGCAATTTATAAAACCTTTGCAGAAGCTTCCACAACCACAAGGGATGATGTTGGCTCATTTTAGCATTTTTAAACTCAAGTATTCACCTCATGCCAGTGTATGTAGCTTTGTTTTCTCATTTGAGGTTGTTCATTAAATCCAGAAGGATGAGGCATTATTTCTTTAAATAAAATATTCCCTTTCATTACATCTGGGTCTCAAGGATCCCTAAAGCAGAAACTCAGTTCAAACATTAAACTTAATAATCATATATTAAACACTTACTATTCTATGCACAGTGGGAACTCAAGATGAAACAGACCGAGGAGACCTGCCCTTGAGGGGTTTATAAATTAGGGGGAGGATGAAGGAAGTAGCCAAACAATTACAGCCAAAGAGAGAACACATGAAATAACTCAAGAGGCAGGTGTTAAGGTGCCTCAGTTGAGGGGCAATCTATCTTCATAGGAGAGTTTTACATTGGAGATTGTAAGTTTGTGAGTCATGGGCACTGTCTTAGTTACTTTTTTTGTTGCTGAGACAAAATACTTGACAAAATTCAAGACAAAGTTCAAGGCGGAAAGATGTATTTCAACTCACAATTTGTAGAGGTTTCAGTCCATAGTCAGCTGACTCTGAGACATGGGAGAGGGACATTGCTGAGGAGAAACAGTACATGGTAAAGCAGTCAGGAGGCAGTGAAGTAGTAAGCAGCTGTATCTGCAAGCCTGTCTTCCCCGTCTCCTCTTATGTTCCATCTAGGCTATAAACCTATCGATTGGGGCCACCCACACCCAGGGTGGGCCTTCCATTATCCACACCCATGAAGATGCTAAACCCATTTAGCTGTCACACACCCTTAATCCCAGTATCACAACCCTAGATCTAGCCACCTCCCAAAAGCCCCACCTATGAGCACAGAAGGCTTTTTAGGGACATCTAGATATAAGCCAAACAGGCACATAAATGAAATTTAATACTGTAAGGATGAATGATTACTCAGGAAGAGAAGAAGATGACAAGAGACCCAGGAAGGGCCCTGAAGTGCCACAGAAACTCCACAGAGAAGGAAGAGCATCAAATAGAACTGAGAAGGAGAGGCAAGTGATGGAGAGAAATCAGCAACATATGGTATCTCAGAAGCTAAGCATGGAAAGAATTTAAGAAGGAATGAGTAGCAAATGAGGTCTATATGATTGCTGGCTGTTCTGTATGCATCTATGTCTGTTCTGATTTCAAACTGATAAGTTCAAGAGGGAAGATTCCATGTCTGCTTTGGTCATGCTACATCCTCAATACCTGTAACCACTCAGCTAAATCCCCAGTCCTCTCCCATAATTCTTAAGAAGGATTCTAGCATTAGCCACTAGAATCTCATGAGACATTAATGGTTGTGCCTTATAAAAAGAATTCTATGATCCCAATCTTGGGTTAAATAGGTATCTTTACAGCAGGGGTTCTCAGAGCATTTAATATGATAATAAAAATTATCGTGACTATTAAAGGATGCTATTAATATGTGGCATTTGCCAAATTTATCTGCATATGGAATTCTTTTTAATTATGCAATAAATGTTGTCATCTGGAGGAATAGTGACATTCTGAAAAGCAATTTGGCAAATGTTGCCCCCTAGCTTTGCAACAATTCTAAGAAAAAAACCCATTATATTTCTTTTTAGTTGAGATCAAGAGGAATTCCCCATGAGGGAGACAAAGTAGTTAGGTGGAGTCAAAGAGTGTGGTAGGTTGCAGTCATTATTTTGAAGCACTTAATCCCTCCTTCCTTGTAGGAGGATGATCAGTTCCTGTCTGTTTTATGGCTCTCACAGAGCCTTCTGTGGGCAAGGTCCTACCCAGCTCATGTGGGAACTGCTCAACAAAGGGCCTTGGCCAGTGAGTGTGAGTTGACACAATTCTTGCCAGGTCAGAACAGAAGCTTTAACAAGCATCTCGAGCTTCTGCTAGCAGCTCTTGTGTTCTTTTTCTTCTGCCATAAGAACAGTACTTACCAAATAGTGATTTATCTTTCAGCCAGGGCTCTGCAATGGAGGACACAGGGAGCAGAGTTCAGTGGCCAGCTTCTGGCCACCTACTTAGGGTAAAGGCAAGAGCAAAAAAGCAAATGTTCATTGTTGTGAGCCGTTGAGAATGGGGCACTATTACCACAGCAGAGTTGATTCCTACAAAGAGGAGATAGGGATGGCTGATAGGAGAAGACCACTGTTTCTTTCCAGAACTCTCAGAAGACACAATGCCAGAGGAAAAGTAGAAAGCAGGAATCTGAATGGCTTGACTTACAGCTGAAGGTTTTTATACGTTGCAGGAGGAAAGTTTTGCTCTGACTAAAAATAACTCCATGAATGAAAACAACTCAATCTTGCCCAGATAAAGATTTATAAACATAGTGTAGGCTATAAGCTACCTGCATATCTGAGAAGAAATCTCAATATTTCACATCATGTGAAATCAAAGAACACACCACAGTGGAAGCTCACAGGCAGTCCTAAGGGCCTTATCTGCCTCCCTGTAGAGCGCCTGACTTTCTTAACTGCCTCTGCAGGCCTCCTCACAGTTTCCATTAGCGGGACGGGGAGGAGGTCTGAGCCCCTGGAGCATCAGGTTCTAGGAAATCCCAGAGGTTTGAGATGGTTCTTAAATACAAAAAAGTTAAAGGGAGTGACTGTTATCAAAGGAAATAATATTCTTCTTTCCCTTTCTCCTTCTACTTCGGTTTTCTTAGTTCTTGATCTCCTTAACCCTGACTGCTATCATTTTAGCTGGCCTGTTTCATGGTATGTACCACAGTAGCATTCTGGAAGTCTTTAGGCTTGCCTTGACAGGCATTAGCTACATCCTGTGGTTTGATCCTCTGCAGAGCTCCCATGAACACTCTCATACACATTTAGTTCCCTGCAACCAACCAACCAACCAACCACAAAAATCCCCAAACTGATAGTGTCTATTTTAGGTTAAGTATTTTCCCATTAAATTCCAGGTTACTTATTTAACTGCAAACATTATACCATGTGTGCATGTGTGTGCGTTGTGTGTGTGTCCATGTGTCTGTGTGTGTGCATCTGTTGAGGATGCTCGTCTTCATCCTAAGGAGCCCTCAAACACCACTTATCTCTGGGAACCAGTGTTGTCTCTGTTATGAACTCACCTTACCTCCTCAGAGAGGCCTCCCCAGGAGTCCCTCTGGGTTGTCACATCATTCTCACAGCTGTTTGCTTCTTCCTCTGTCAATAAAGCTACATTTTTACATCTGTTTCTCCTGCTAGAAGTAGCACCTTGAGGACAGGAGTTGAGCTTTGGACATTTTTGTAACTCAGCATCTGGCACATGCTAGGAATACTGCATGTGCTAGGTACATATTTCAGAGGTGAGGGTATGTAGCTCTATAATTATAGACTTGTGCATTTAATAATATAGCTACTGAAAACAGCCACACAAAATAAAATATACCAAAAGGCTTCATTATAAGCAAGTCAGGAATTGCTGAGAAAATAATAATAATATTGAGTCCTTCTGATTTCCTCAAAGCTAGCTAGATTTTCTGAGCAGGTTTTAGACTGGCCTGGGGATGTTCTCTTCACTGTGCAAAGCAGAATGGATGGAAATCAGTAGCCTCTGAAAGCCCTTAGACTCCAGCTCAGGGTAACTTTGGGGTCCCCAAACCACTCAAAAGAATATGGCAAGACTTAGGGCCCTACTGCTGCCCAGAGTTTGCAATGATGACCACATTCTGAGAATTCCCAGAATCTGGGAGATTTCACCCATTTATTTATACAAATACATTTAGGTAATTTTTCAAGTTAAAGGATAAGCAAAATCATATTTGGTCCTTCTTCTCTCAAAGCTTACAAACTAGTGAGAAAATAAATTTAATCAAATTGATGAAATGCCATTATAAGCTGACTTATGAAAGCATTAAAAAAGAAACAACCTGAACTTGTTGGGAGATCCCAAGATACTGCTGAGAAATTTGTGTAGATTTCATTTCAAAAAAATCTGTAGGAGCTAAGCAGGAGACAAGGAGATGGGAGAAATGTTCTATAAGGAGAGAATAATATGTACAAAGGCCTTAGGGTGGGAGGGTACCTGGTACATTCAAGCAACTGCAAGAAGGCATTTTGACAGCATATAAATCAAGGGAGGCAGGAGTATGAGGTCTGCAGGGGAGTTGAGAAAGAGTCAGACTGGGCAGGGTCTTAGAGGTCTTTTAAGGATTTAAGTCTTTTTTATTTGAGAAGTTGCTGAAAAATGTTTAAATCTGGGATGTGATATGGTCATATCTGCATTTTGAAGAGATCACACTGGCCACTGTAGAGAGGACATCTTTGA
This sequence comes from Heterocephalus glaber, assembly GCF_000247695.1. The sequence goes on along the minus strand of NW_004624825.1, from coordinate 8,872,937 downwards.
AGGTACCAGAGACCAAATAGCTTATCCAAAAGGCTATAGAAATAATTCAAAGGAGAAAATGGTAGCTAGGGCCAGACAGTTGGTAGTAGAAGGTGGAGAGCAGAGGATGGATTTGAGATGAAGGTGTTATTTACTAACATAGGAACCTTAAGAAAGGACCATGTTCATAAGAATGATCTTCATTGAAATCTTAGAGTTGAACTGGAGAACCTTTGAGATATCTAGGTGGACATGTTGAATAGTCAGGTGAACACATAGATATCAACTCATGTATTCAGCACATATTTGTTGGCTACCCATTTTATGTTAGTCAATCTACTAAGAATTGTATGCTGCTGGAAAGTATATTGAACTTGGATTATTTTCTCAAGGAGCTTAAAATTTATTAGATAGTGATGTGGAATAGGCAGACATGATAGTTATCTTTAGTATTTGACTATGTGAAGGTGAAACTTAGTCTATATTGCTCCAGTAGGCATAACAAATGTAAATATATGAAGCAATATGAAAGCAAACCTATATTTGGTATAGAAAATTGCTTTTTAAAATAAGAACTGCCATTGAAAATATTTGAATGGAGAATGGATGATCATTTATTCAATCAATATTTAATGAACATGTAAATTGAATGGAGGTATTCTTGTTTGACCTTTAAGATTCCTCCTGGCTTTCAAATTCAATGATTTTTAACTTGCTATTTAAAATCTTAATTGTTCAGAATGAAGGTCACAGTATGAATTCTCTTGAGTACATTGCCTTATTTGGACGCTGACTCCCCTGGCACTTTCAAGATGCTGTATTAACTACCTTCCTCTCGGCTATGACATCTTCAGAATACACAGTGTCTTGTATGGTGGAAATATGTTCTCCTCGTTGGCTGTCAGTGACCTCCTCTGGTGCCACTGAGGTGGATTCACATGCTTTCTCTTCTTTTCTCTTGCCTCTCACTCATAACCATGTTTCTACAATGTTGGATGAACTGTTTGTAAGTGCAGCCTTCCCACAGCACTGTTCCTGGACACCTCATGCCTTCTTCTTGCTGCCTTTGGGCAGTTAGGTAGGTCCTTTCTCTTCCTAGCCACTCAGGATACCACTGGACTTCTCTACTTGGGGGCCTGGTGGAAGTAGCATGCCTGTTACATGCTCCAATAGTTGAACTCAGAGTTTTTTTAGGAAGTGTACAGACATTTTGTGACTTCTCCTTAATCTCCAGAACTCTTTCAACTGAACCCTTTGCATGAAGGATAAAAAATGGGTTAAAAATAAAAAACAGAAAGCAGAACAATGGGTGAATGATGAGACCAACTTTGGAAAGTCTCAACTGCCTTTAGCATAAAGAGGGGAGAATGTGGAAAATACAAAAAAAAAAGACATTCCTGTCACTCATTTGTCCTTGGAAAACCCTAAGAAACAGTCTACAGCCATACTATGCTAGAGCCTTCAGTGACCTTATTTCTATGTAGTTCTGAAGCTTCTTCAGGGATTATATAAAAGGCTTCCTCAATTATCTGCTGGTAAATTCAGGAAGTGCTTGAATTCCCCAGATTTTTTAACCTTTAACTTCTTTTTTGGCTTCTTTTTTCATTATTTTATGTCCAGCCCCTTTCTGATCACTGCTGGGTGGTCTGGCTGCTTTCTCCCAGGATTCCTTCTCCTTTGGTCCCAGGCTGTTTTTCATGTTCACCCCACGCCCATCTGGGCTTCTGAGTTTCCCCACTCTAATAGGGCCTCAGCAGGGGCCAGAACTCCATGTCCTTATCCATGCTGCACAGGAATGGAATATTAGAGACACACTCTCTTCTCCTAGCCCTCTGCCTCCCAATCAAACTTAATCAGACACTAAAGATTCATGTTGTTTTTTTGGCTTGATCTTGAGCTTGTAGCAAAAGATCCTAGATTTTCATGGATAATCTATGATAGTGTGGTAAAGAGCATACAGATTCAATAAATAATTCATTTCCTAATATGCTTATGGATGAACAAGAAATGGTCATTCCTAGAATTTATGTAACACCTCTTCCAATGAGCATATGAGGATACAGTATTAACCCAATAAGAATACTGATTATATTAGTAAAATAATATATACTGATTTTGAGATGATCAATTGCTTACCAATGAATCTTATACCTGGTTGACATTGGGATCCTTTCTGGAAATTTTTACAAATAGGATTCTTGGGTGGCATATGGGAAAAACTGGTTTATATTTTTCTACCTTCATGAAAAGTTTCAGCAGTGATGGATTGTATAGTTTATTTTTTTAAATTTTTTATTTTTTTGATACTGGGGACCTTGTGCTTGCGAGGCAGGTGGTGGCACCACTGAGCTATAGCCCCGGCCCTGGGATTGTATAGTTGAAATGTGGGCTCTGACTGCATTAATAGATTATTGTGGTAGTGGGTTCATCATCACAGAAGTGGGGTTCTGATAAAAGGATGAGTTTGGCCCTCTTCCCTCTTGCTTTCTCACAATCTATTATGCTTCTACCTTCTACCATGGTATCACACAGCACAAAGGTCCTCACTAGATGTGGATCCCTGGATCTTGCTTCCCAGACTCCACAACCGTGAGAAATAAATTTGTTTTCATTATAAATTACCCACCCTGTGGTATTCTGTTACAATAGCACAGAGTGGACTAAGACAATGGGTTCCCTAGACCAATGCTTCCTAAACCTCAATACACATATAATTTGTCTGGGGAATCTTGTTAAAATGCAGATTCTGATTCAATAGATCTAGGGTGATGCATAAGACTCTTCCTTTGAAAAAGAGTTCTAGATGATGCTGATGCTATTGGTCTAGACTACACTTGGAATTGAAAAGTCTTTGACTAGGTGTTTTTAACCCACAGGTTAGGATGGAAGTTGAAGCACCTGGAAAGCCAGAGCTCCAAGCCCACAACAATTCAACCAAAATCTCTGGGGATGTATCCCAGACAGTGTTTGCAAAGAAGTTTCTCCAGGTGATTCAAATTGTGCTGATGGAGTATGGAGATACCTCAGAGAACTAGGACTAGAGGTTCCATTTGACTCAGCTATTCCCCTACTGGGGATCTTCCCAAAAGAATTAGAAGAATCATACTGCAGCGATATATGTGCACCCATGTTTATAGCAGCACAGTTTGTAATAGCTAAAGCTTGGAAACAGCCCAAGTGCCCATCAACTGGAGACTGGATAAAGAAGATGTGTTTTTCTTTCTTTTTATTTTTTTTTTTTATAAAATGGATTACTACTCAGCCATAAAGAACAAGAAACTAGAGACATTTGTAGCTAAATGGATGCTCATTGAGGCCATACTCTTAAATGAAATAAATAGGACACACATGTGTAAATACCAAATAGTTTCTCTGGTGTGAGAAACTGAAAGTGTAAATAAGGATTAAAATGATTAAAATGAATAATTGATAATGTGAAATAGGAAGAAAAGGTACAAAGGGGTAGGGGAAGTGGGAGGGGAAGGGGAAAGGAAAGAAGGGAAAGAAAAAATTATGAGAAAAGGAAAAAATGGAAAACAAGAAAAGAAGGAAAAAAAGTCTTTGTAAATCGGGAAGGGTGGAGGGGGTGAAGGGGGGGCAGGGAATGGGGAAAAAAATAAGAACCAAGATATATCATGTATAGGTACAAGCACCCAATGATAAATGTAAACATATTGTATACCTAAAATGTACCAATAAAAGAATTTAAGCAAAACAAACCAAACCAAAAAAAACCAAATTGTGCTGATAGAATTGAGTAAGAACCACTGTTCAAAAGATGACCATATCATTTCTCTGAAGCCAGGACAGGAAAAATTGGGAAAATCTTGTATTTAAAAAACACTAACACTTCCTCTTCTGCCTCTGCAGAATTTCTCAGAGCATATCCTTTGACTACCTGCATCAGAATCACTGAGGATACTTATTATAAATGAGTATTTCTGGCTTGCCTCCAGACAGACAGAATCTTTACAGCCTATGCTCAAAAATATATATTGGAAGCTCTCTCCAGCTGTTTTGTGTATGCAATAAAGCTTGAGATACACTGGCTTGTAGGATAAAAGCAAATCCCTTTGGTCTTATAGTTAGGTCTCTAAACAAGTTGGTCACAAGCAGAGCTTTTGAGCCTTCTCCTTCCAGGCAATCTCTGGAGTGGCCCCAGTGATTCCCCTCATTGTATTCATGCTGTCATGCAATTCCTCCTCTTCAGTGTGGGATGCACTTACTGACTCACACCTACCAAATGGTGCAAGCAATGGTATGTCTCTCCTAAGATTAGGTTACAAAAAGACTGTGGCTTCCAACGTGGACACCTTCTCTTCCTCAGAGGCCTTGGCTTAGGGAAGCAAGTTGCAGCTGAGCAAGATGACTGAAGCCCTGGCTGATGTGTCACCTGCAGCCTGATGTGGGAGCCCATGCCAGAGGAGCCAGCCAAGCCATACATAGGTTGTTGACCCACAGAAAATGTGAGATAAGAAATGTTATTTTCAATCTCTCAGCTTTTAGGAGGTTTGTAAAAACAGATAACGGATAAAATGTCCTGAAGTATCCTCCTTCTTCCTTTCCACTTATTCAAGTCCTGTCTTTTTCAAATGTTGGCTATTGTAAAAACGTTTTTCCCAGTGATTGATCCTTCATGAATTCTTAGAGCACTACCCATAAAGTCACAGCACTCACTATCATATAGTACATGCTGTCTTGTATTTTTCTATCTCTTATAATCTTTAAAAAAATTTTATTTTATTGGTACATTTTAGGTGTACAATAAAATGACATTCATCATTGGAAATTTGCACCTTTACATAATCTCTCTTGGTTCTTCTTCTTTCCCTGTTCCCCTGCCCGCCCTTCAACCCCTCCATCCCTCCCTATTTACAAAGACTTTGTTTCCATTTTTTCATTTTCTCATATTAATTCCATTCCTTTCTTTCCTTTCTCCTACCCCCCACTTCCCCTTTCTTATAATCTTTAATGATAATTTTAAAGTATATTTTTATTAGGGCTTATTAATTTTACAAAATATTGTGTTTCAAATATATATGATATATTTTGATCATATTTATCTATCTCCTTTTAACTTTCTAATGGTTCTTCTCTTAAAGATAAATTATGAACACATTCATGAGAATAGAACTTAGAATAGAGCCTGCCTTAGAACTTTTTTCTCATGACCTTGAGGCTTCATGGTACCCTAATATCATGAATGCAATAAATGTCCTATAAATAAAGATGATAGTGCATTGGAAAGAATATGGTTGGAAGGAATCAGGAGACTTGAGTTGTAGTTGTAGTTTTTATACTTATGAAGGAAGTTTGCTCATTACCCCTCTATGCTGACCTCCATGGTTCCTCAGGACTCCTCTGTAGCTATGACAAGATGTAAAACATTCAACACCTGAAATGTAGTTATAGAAACATTTCAGAATATGACTCTACTCATTCTTCTTTACAGAGTAAATGCTATCTCTAATAGCTTTCAAAATTTTGATTAGAATGCTAATGGAAAACCATCCTTGTTTTATCTAGTTTATGCATATGAGCACTTTCACAAAAATGATTGCAATGAGCCACAACACAGATGACAATAGAAATTCTGTTCATCAGCCTTCCTCTACAATGAGAGGGCCTCCTCAGTACTGGAGGTTGTTACTTTCAACCAGGAGTCTGAGAGACGGGTGCAGAGAACCCCTGGTCTGTCACATAAATCTTGACAGCTTCTTCGACTGATAAAGAAACTGCAAAGCCAAAGCTCTTGCCCCAGCTCAGCTCCAGCCTTCCTTATCAGAGGTTACTGTTGAGGTTATCAGGAGCTCTCATCTCAGGGGAGGTGCACATTGGATCTGACCATCTTGGTTTGACCCTGGGCTTTCTTTTTTTTTGGTACTGGGGATCGAACTAGGAACCTTGTGCTTGCAAGGCTGGTGGCTGAACCACTGAGCTAAATCCCTGGCCCCGACCCTAGGTTTTCTTGAAGTGATCAGAAACTGAGTATTGCAAATACCGTGGGTATTTGATGCACAGTAGTAAGTCCCTATGTCTTTTGTTTTGCTTTTTGAATGTCAAGTATAAATTGAGTTTTTGAACTATCAATTTTCCCTTTGAAATTATTCCTTACCTTGTCAGTAGAATTGTTTGGTTTGTATACTAGGATTAGGCAGTTATCTTCATTCTTCCTATACCAGCTCATTCAGTAGTTCTTCAAGTCCCCTCCTGTTACTCTGCAGCAGGAGGTGGTAGGCTTCCCAACCTGAACAGTCAGAGTTTTGGTGTCTGGTTCCAAAATTATATCTGGAGAGACCCCTGAAATGAAAAGCCTGATATCAAAGAGGCTGTGAAGGACTCCTTCCACCCCAAAGATATGGAGCATCAGAGCCATGCTCAGTAGTGAGTCAACCTTTCAGGTATCCAGCAAATTACTCCAGGTAGAAAGGCCTTTGCTTACCTATACAAAAGACAGTGAGGAAGAAGAGTGGTTAGGTCCAGAGCATGGCTGCACAGGAGTGCTTCAGTAGATTGATGCTCTCCTGGCTGCCGTATCTACTCTCTGCCCATAAGCAGTCTTATTCTTTATAAAAGTGGTATGGTGCCCACTGAGAGAGAGAGAGAGAGATAGAGAGATAGAGATAGAGATAGATAGATAGATAGAGAGAATAAAGTCATGTGGGGCTGAAGAAGCAAATCAGTCTGTGAGCAATGACCATTCTGCCATGAGATGTCTCCCGTGCAGTCACTACTACTTCCTGCAGCCTCATTTTTACCCACTTCCCTACTCATACTCAATACTTCAGCCCCAGAAAAATACTCTTGTAGGCTCAAAGATGTCTTATAGTCTCCCATGTGCTCCTGCTACTCAATCTTGAACTGCAATTTCCTTCTCCCCTCCCCATCTCACCTGAGGGAGGTGACCACCTTGGCTCCTGAACATGGTGGGCCTTGGCACTAATCCCTTCTATTCTAATTGTCTGACATTGGACATTTTTCCTTTACTGGACTTTAATATTATTTAGAACAGAAACTGTGTCATATTTATAGTCAGATTTCCAGGACCCAGATCACAGCTTATCAATATTAGTAGCCTTCTGACTCTCAAAGAGCCTAGATGACTGGCTGCTCATCTAGAAAAGACGGATTAGAAAAGGATTTGTGTGGAACCTGTGCTAAACCTGGGGTACAAGGTCTTCTATACACTGTTGTAGTATAGGGAGATGGGCTTATGGAACTGCAATGTAGCATCCACCTGGTTAGAACCTGCTTGTCACAGAGTATGGCTCATTGTCTAGATGGTATCATGTATATGCAAGGAGCACTAGTTTTGCAGGTCTAATCATCTATGGTTTTGAATTTTGCTTTGCAACTTACTAGTAGTGGGGCAAGTTACATCTCTGAGTCTTAATTTTCTTATTTGCAGATGACTTTGTAGGGATGCTGTGAGGTTAAATGAAAGAACACATACGAAGCATCTGTCCCTTTGCATGGCTTATCAGAGGGGCTAGTTTCTTCTCTTTGCCCCTTCTGCCTTTCCACAGTGGAGTGAGGGACGTGGTCATAGCTCCCTGCTGAGTCACAGTCACAGTCACCTGGCACAGAACCTTCCTCAGAGGAAAGGACATTTACATGCAGATATGAGGCTGCCTGTGAGACTTTGAGCAGGTGAATAGATGCGCTAAGTGGAGCAATGTCAGAGATGTACGGGAATTGCCCATATCTTTTATGCTCTCAGACAAGGGACTTTCTCTGACAACTAACAGTGGAGAAAACATGTGAACTAGAGCAACAGCCTTCTTTACCTGGGATGAAGAAAGACTAGGGCTTTAGGAAGCAAAAAGAGGTCAAAACAATTAACTCCTACTGGTTGCTATGTGTCCAGATTAGTATTTTCCTCTCTGGTGGTGTCTGCCACTCGGGTCTATAGCATCAAACACTGGTCTATAGAATCACTCGAATATCCATGAGACAGAGTCCTGACTTCTGATTTTTCTCTCTAATTAGAAGTTTCAGGAACCATTTTGTCTTTGGTTTGAGAATATGTCCACTCTCTTCCCATCCTTTTAGAGTTTTCCAGATGAAAACAAAAAGAGATAAATTTCGTGAAATACCACAGGACTATCACTGGTATAGGCCAGTGATCCCACTTGGTCTATCTCTTACCCATTATTCCCAGACTTCTCACAAAAAGCTTTGTTAGCATAAAGCAGACTGTGATGTGTGCCTGTCTGTGACCGGTCTCTGTTCAAGCCTGGCCTCCATCAGATGTGGGTCTACTTCCAATTACTATCTTTTCTGTCTGGTCTCTGCTCTGTCACTAGCCAGTTGGACAAGCAACTGAAAAGCAGGAATAGAGTGAATGAAAAGAGAGGGGGCCGTCCTCGTCTTTTCCCTTGGGCAGGGTGTGGTTCTCACTCAGCCACTGGGCATCCAGGACTACCTTCAGAAAGCGACTCTTCTCCCCAGCTTAGCTTATTTGGGCTTGGAATGCTCAGACAGCTGGGATTTGTTTTACTGAAATGTCTAGGCCTCATTGGTTGTTTTAAAGAAAACGTGAGCTATTTTTGGAAACTAGTGAGGAATTTCGATGGGTGTCAAGGAAAAGCACAGTGTCATTTGTCTTGAGAAAAGGTTTTGGCTGCTGATTTTCCATCTGCGACTCACTTACCCAGCTGTGCGGCACAGAGTGGAACAGCTGCCAAGCACAACAGCAAGAAGCAAGCTGGGACTTTCGAGTTGTAATTCTGCTGCTGTTACTGGCTTGGGACCTTGGGATGTAAATAAATAAACTTTTCTGTATTTAGCTGCAGCTAAGAGTTTGATACCTTTAGGATGTTTTCCTGGCTCCCATCATCCAACTCATTGTGATCTGATTCCAATCTGCACTTTCCTCCTATAATTATTACAACCAAGTATTTGTCTTGCTCCCTCATGTGTCTGATTTGACTCCTCAATTAGACTATCAGCCCCATTGTAGTGTAAAGTCTGGATAGGAGAAAGCTTGTGTAACTTGCCTTGCCTTTGACTTTTGGCATGGCCTCTGGTACACAGATGATACTCAGCCTACACTGTTGCATACAGAAGTGAATCATGCCACTTCTACATGCTGAGATTTACATGTACTTAAGCACCTGACTAATTTAACATTCCTGCTAATTCTTTCTTTTATGATTGTCCTTCAAAGATCACATGGGGAGATTGGAGGTTCTAGTTAGATGATGAGGTGGTTGGAACAGACTCTGAAATATTCCTTCAGCTCTACCACACATTTTGTTTTGACTCCTGAGAACCAATACCAGGAAATCAGCCCTCAGGCAGTACTTCCCAGTCAATGCATAGCTCTCTAAAACTTTGTTCTTTCTTCTTTCAAACTTTTCTTTGCCTTTTGTGGTAGCCAGTTTTGAAAAAAGAAGAAAGATGATTGCTTTCACTGAGTACTCTTAGCATGGCATAACAAATGACAAAATCAGAGACCTTGAGTGATAAAGGCACATTTCCCTATTGCATGTAACAAAGCATTGGTCTTTGAACTTTGGCTCTGGGAAGGAATATGGAATATTTCCTTACCAGCCGAGACTCCAGCAGGGTTTCCAAAGTTGTACATGTCCTTAAGGAAACCTGTGCTTTTTTCCTTCACATTCAGCAATCTGGGGATGTGTCTCCAATGAGCCCAAGTGTCCTCGGGAAGAGTAAGCCCAGGAGAAATAAAAACTCCCTTACCGACACTCACTGACTCTATGCTTGTCCTATCAAAGTTAAGACTTTGAAATCTGAACCAAGTGCCAAATTTTGCAAAAGATCTTTCCCAAATTCTTTATCCCAAGAAAAGCCTCTTGGTTTGTGTTCTCCTGAGCTGTCCTGGGGTGCAACAGTACTGATAAGCCCGTATGTTGGCTGTAAATGAGAAAGCCAGCAAGACATCAGGGGATTCAGGTTTCCACTAAAGAATAAACATGAGTTCTGAAGTGGCAGGAGATCCTGTATCTTCAGAAAAGAAAATAGAGAAGCAGTCCTTAGTTCACACCAAGCATTTTCCATGGGTTGTTTCTTGCATAAGCAAAGGCCAATGTGCAAGCATCTTTGTAGAGTCTTTCTGCTTCAGCAGTCAGGCAGGATTTCATCTGACACTTTGTCTGCCTTAAGGTCAGGTTTTACTTCATTTATTGTCTTTTCACAGTAAAATAGGAAGTTAACTATAGGTCACCTACTGTGCCTGCCATGTTGATAGAACTAATTTATTACTTATAATTATGTTCTTAAACAGCTTTAATTTTATCTTTGGATCTACATTTATAAATAATCCACTACTCTACCTATTTTATGAATGGTGTTACTGTTTTATTATAATATCTCACAAAGTCTGTGAAGACTTCTTGTTTTGTGAAGGTCAAAAATTACTTTCTTATTTGTTCTTTCTACGTAAGAAGCCTTTAATAATTTATCAGCATCCAATAATAAAGGTCCTGAAGGTCTTCTGAATTGTATTTCTCTGAATTTCTATTAATATTTAGTTTCTACCAGAAGAGATGCTAATGTAGAAAATAATGCTCAGTTGTCTCTTGACAACAACTTCCTAATGAATACTTCTTCATTAAGCTAGGTTGACTCTAGGGAAATATAGTAATAATCATCATGATATGACCATCAAGAACAAGAGCGGTTCATACTTACAAGTGCTTCCTATGTGTCAAGTCTTGCTCTAAATACAGGACTTGACATCTGATAGTTCAATTAATTCTTGCCACAATCTTTTAAGGATGGTATGTGGTTATCAATATTTTATAGATGAGGAAAGCAAAGTATAAGGAATTTGCCCAAGGTCATAGAGTTAGTAAGTTAATAAGTGGTAGATCTGGGATTTAAATCTCAAGAAGCTTGGCTTTCAAGTCTGAATTTGAGCTCATCCACTTTACTGTGTTACCTAATCCATCCATCCATCCATCATTATCTCTAATCATGTATTTATTTTACTGTATATGATACATGGATATTTAATTTTTTCAGGCCTTTAGAAATGTTGGCAAGTTGCTAAGATTTATAATTAAGATGCTAATTGCTGGCCTTGATTTTGTATTTGTGTCTAATTCACTTGTCACTTTGAATATCAGGGATAGTGCTTTGATTTTCAGGCGGAAGATTCATGTAATTCAATGGAATTTAATTTTCACTTCTCATGGTTTAACAAGCTAAAAGTGAGAAAGTGCTACCTGCTGAATACATTTTATTATTTGAGAAATGCTTATTTTATATTTGTGTATTCCCACTGTACTCAGTATATCAATTTGCAAGCCATAAGAGCCTCTTAGTTTTAAATGAATAAGCCAGGCAAGTTCAAGATGACACTGAGTGCCCTGTGTCTTGTTGGAAGACTGTGTTGTGTTGTGTCACTTGAGGCTTACAGTTTTTGCCCATCATGGTACATGCTTCAAGCAGTACTAAATGGCTTTGTCTCTTGGCTGCATGTGCTTAATGGTTAAGGTACTGGAGGACAACTTTCCACAGACAAATGGTAATGCTCTGGTTCCATGGCACCAATGTATACATGGGTGAGCCTTTGATTAGTTTTCTGCAGATTCCAGTACAGTCATAATTCCCGTCATGTTGCTATATTGGCATTGGAACTTCACCTCCATTCCAATCACTGCAGCCACACAGGAAGACTGTATGATTTCAGTCCTATAGGAATAGTCTCAGGAAGAAAAAAGGATAAGAAATGACCAATGAGAAGTGATGGGAGAGCAAACTCATTTTCCTGGAGCCATTCACAGAGGAAGGGCCCCCAGTCCAATGGTGAGTCTGCGGTTCTTCTCAGCGCTGTGCCCCGTACAATCTGCTTTGCATGCACAGTACACGTGGACCACCTTATCTACTACAGCCATGTGGCTGCTTCACTGCTACAGTAATAAAGGAAAGAGGTCCTTGGGGGTGGTCGGTGGCTGTGTTATCTGAAGAAATGCTCAGATGTGTTCAGAGGCGGCAATCGAACAGGCCCCTTTAGAGGAGGCTTGGGCGTCCCTCCGCCACTTGGGGCTTGTGTTTGAAGCATATGGTGCCGTTCTCTTATCAGTCCCAGGCGGCTCATTCTCTGAAAGGAAGCAAAGAGGGAGATGGTCTTTTGTTGAAAGACACTTGGGGGGTCATGATCTCTTGGGTCCTTGTTCCTGAATTTCAGCTATCTAAGGTGCACAGAAGGATGAGTAAAGGTAGGAACAATCACTTTTCTGAATACACTGTGGCTTCTCTGGCCTGGCTGGCAGTTTCTGGTTCTGGAACTTACTCTTCCGAAGCCAGATAGGGAGGAAGTAATTTGCTCATTTTTAATCAATCAACCATGCATTTGGGAAATGTTTATTGAGAGCCAACTGTATACAAGCTTTCTGCCAAGTGCTGAGCATACAGTGGAAGCAAAAAGCAGCCAAAGTCTCTCCCATTGTGAAGTTTAAAGTCTGGTGATGATGTTTAACTTGAGGCAAGAGAAAAAATTACAGCTTCTCAGTTAATGCAGTCAAAGGAGGCTGGGGTGAGGAGAGGGGTTCTGGAGTCTGTCCAGGCAAGGCCTTTTCTCAATCTGCATGCCTGGCTGTGAGCTCACCGTGGAATTTCTGCCTGGAATTTTCCCTGTCAACCCATCCAAGAGTCAGAGAGCTGCTTTTCTGCCTGTCTTCCTTTATAGCCACTCTTCCACCAAGAAACCATTCTATTTGTTGACAGTTAACATTCTGGAGTTCCTGACTTAGCACTGCTATCATTCTATTCTTGGAGCAGAGTCGGCTTGTCTGTGAACATTCCCACAGGGAGGATGGGACTTCCTTTTCTTGTGTACAAAGACTGCAGAGCCAGGAAATTTAAATTTGGGGTAACTCATATAGATAGATAATAAAGTATCTATAAGGTCAATTTTATTTTGGAAGTTCTCTTGTACTGTTCTTCTCAAAGTATCTACTTTCACCTCTGCTACACTCTTGCCTCCTCTCTCTTCTGAGACCACTTGTCTTTTTGTGACATGCTCTCACGAACAGTTTTCAAGGGATAATAGAATAGCGAGTAAAGAAATAAGGAGACTTCTGCCCCAGGATGTTTGTTCTTAGAGTAACACAGACCAGAGTTGGGACAGCTTGTGTCACACAGACACAAGCACAGGTGGAAGTGGAAGGCTGACAGAGTGCCCCCACCAGAGTAGGCGGTGTAACACAGGTGGCCAGGGGTCCTCTACTGGCTTGGCCATGACAAGGTTGATGATATTTGGGACAGTGAAGCTGTCTGGAATGGTGTATGTGTGCTGCCTTCCAGCTTTAAACCCACAACTGCTAAGGAAGCTTTTCCTGGTGCTTGGGGAAATGGCTCAGTAAAATGGGATGGGGTTGTTACCAAATGGGGAGATCAAGGATTTATGGAAGATTTTCTCTGAATCTTTGTTTCCTTGTCCAGCCTGAAGAGTGGGGGAAAAAAAAAGAGAATTCATAGAAGGAAAATAATGTAGATGATCAGTTTAGATTTCATATTCAAACAGTTATCGAATAGTTACAGATATAGTAGTTGGGTGCTTATTTACACAACTGGCTTTATAAATAAGAGGAACAAGCAGTCAAATATGCAATGACATTTTAGAGTTCCAAGAAGACCCTGCCCCCAAATCTTTATTGGTGCCTTAAGTTCTGCTACTAGAGATGGTTCTTTGGACCAGAGAAATATAAAAATATTTCTGGAAGAACTGACACATTAAGTCCAATGTACTAAAAAATGAGTAAGGATTACTTTCTAATGGGAAGGCCTTGAGGTATTGGTCCTGCGCAATCTTCCAGCAATCAGGATGCCCAAAAAGATCATTTCTCCCTTCCCTGTCACTCCACATATCATTCGTCTACTTTTGAGTTATTTCTCTAATCTGTTTCCTCTTTCCAGGTCCTTCTTTCTGATCCTTCTCAATGTTCACTCGGTTTTTGTATTAATTTTTTTTCTGATCTTGCTGCTGTCAGTTACAGAATAATCTTCCTGTCCATATTTGTTATATTTCTAAAACAAATTCTGGCTGTATTTCTTCTTTTGTACACTGATGTCTGCTCATGCTCCATAGAACAGAATTCCTGTGCATCAGCCTGGTTCACACACTGGTCTCAATGTGGACACACCCAGCACTCCAGTCACGACCCAGCCCCACTACCACAGAGTGAGCACTGTCCTCCCAATGAGTATCTATACTTCCTTTGCTTAAACTGCACTCCCTCAGCCTGCTGTTTTCTTCTCCACTCCCTCCATTCATCAAAATCATTCATCCTTTAAGTTCTTTGACTAGAACTTCCACCAGGGAGCATTTCCCAGTCCTCCTGAGCCAAGCTAATTTCTCTCTTCTTTGAGCAACTGTGCATTGTACTCTGAACAACATTTATCATGCTCTGACTTTAGAAATTAGTGATATGAAGGTCTGTATATGTCTTCCTTTGGAAAATACACACCCTCCTATTTTCTCACTGCTTAGGAAGGTCTCTACAAGGTAGACTTCCTAGAAGATTGATTTTCAAGGGGCTCCCAGTGTGCGCTGTCCAAGTTGCAGCTGATACATTGCAGTCTCCACTTAGCCCTGTGGGCAAACTGCTGCACTTTGGGGAGAACTCAAAGGAAAATTTTTCTAGTTGGATAATTTCTGGTGAATGAACCAAAGGACCTGGATCCCACCAGTAGTAATATTTTGGGTTGACAGTCCTTATTGGGGTTCACGGTGTTCAAGGTAGCATAATAGATCATTTCTGTAGAGAGTAAGTACCCCAGTGTGTGCAGATTGGAATGACTGATTAAGATTTCCTGCTGTGTCATAGCTGCATACAAAAATGGAATCCACTGGTTAATAACCAGGGCTGCTTGGCTTTGGAGTAGTAAGAAAAGTTTATAGTTTCAATGTGGGCCATTTCAGCCACTTCTCACCTAGGCCAAGGTGAGTGCCAGGGCCAAGGTTGAAAACTTGGGAAGAGTTTTGGGCTTTTAAAAATCCACGGCATGAGGGTCTGTGACCTGCCATTAGTGTCAAACCTAGATATCATACTTGGCATCAAGGCCTCAGGAAACATCCACCCATCAGAGATCTGGACTTGGACATCAGAGCCCTGAGGTAGGGCTGTATTTGAATCCAGTGAGCTGCCCCTTGCCTCTAGAGTCTTGTGTGTTGGCTGTCAATTTCCTCTTTTATGGAAATTTCCATTCATTGTTTTTTGTATGTACAGAACAGAGATTTTACCCTAGAGGCCTGTCCCTTAATCACACTAAGACATCTGGAGAAAGTTACAATATAGGACATACTTAATATATGGTCAACTTGAGTTCCATGGACAGTGATGGAAAAATGCAGTTTTTGAATGATTTTTTTTCAATCTCTGTTTGCTTTCAAGGAAGGTGTCAAAAAATACATTTTTAAATAGCATTTTTTATGAAGAGGAAGAGAAACTTGTTCTCAGAGGATCTAGGTTTAAACTGTGAGAGAAGTTTAAATTAGAATTTTTTATAGCAGATATATCTTATAAAAGCAAGACTTTCTTTTTCTTTTAGCAGAACTGCTCCTTGAAGACTGCTGACTGTTAGGTTTCTGTAGCTGGAGCAAAGACTGGATGAAATTTAGTGCACTCTTTCGTTGAGAATGAGTTTATTTATATTTAAAAATATTTACTCATTTTTTCTGGAGATTATGAAGTCATCATAAAACTGAACACAGATGTTGCACACCAAGATGGTAAGTATTCTGTTAAGAAAAATTAAATGGCTTTTTAAAAAAAGTAAGAATGAGTTGCATATTTTTCCCCAGTGTAAATTTCACCAAGGGTAGTGATGTTCCATATAGTATCATCAGACCTAATAATACAGTTCAACACTGTGCTTGTTTGTTGAGGTCATGAAGCTCAGACACCCCTGAGATGGTAGGAGGCAAGTGCAAGGCTTCTCTAGAGGAAATCCCTCCTTTCTCCTTGTCAATCGCCCCAGGTTAGGAAAACAGCCAGACTTTTACTGAGCAGAAAAGACCTTCTCTGCTTTCTGTACCTGGAGATGTGGTGATGCTTACAGATATTTACTGGGGATGTTGAGCTGCTCACTGCTATGTGGAAGCCTTCAGGGAGACAGGGAGAGTCTTATTTTGGATTTGGGGTTTCAAAATGTGCACTGCTTTAGCTAGGTGTGGTGGTGCACGCCTGTAATCTCAGCACTTGGGAGGCTGAGGTGGGAGAATCGCCATGAGTTCAAGGCCAGCCTGGGCTACATAGTAAGTTCAAGGTCAACCTGAATTGCACAGTGAGACTCTGTCTCAAAAAGATATATATGCACTGCTTTTTCTCTTTGAGTATTTAACTGGGATTTCAGTGATTAAGAGAGTAGCCTGTGCTCATGATGTCATAGAACTCATTGCAATGGAGCGAGAAGGAAGGCATCCAGGAGAGGAGTCTTATGAGATGACACCAGGAGAAGAGCTCTAGCTCAGTGGAGGTGTCAAACCCCATGGAGACTCACTAAGTGGCATGCAATTCCCACTGGTCATCTTGCGGGCAGGAAGATGCCCCATATTCCACATGATGAGGCTGAAGGTTATCTCAAGTTGGATGTTAATAAAACAGTGTATTTGATAACTCACAGGCTAGTGAGGTCTGAGGACACATGGGCAACACAATGGAGCATCATAGAAATAAGACATATGAAACTCTTGAAGCGGTGTTTGAAATAAAATTTGTATAGTGACTACCACTGGTTTAACCTAACAACCTGACCATCTTCAGCTGTCTTCAAGAATAAGGATGCTCAGCAACTGATTAATGACTTAAACTTTGGGTATCATAAAAGGAAAAACAGAAACAGATATGAAACTGGCCGATTCCAGTTTATGCATATGCATGCATACATCCCTCCCTCCTTCCCTCCCTCCTTCCCTCCCTCCAATATCTGTCACAAAATTCAATGCTTACTCCCAGGAATGTGGAGTTGACTAAGATATTACTCTCCAGTGGTTTATGGCTGAGTGGGTGGAGACAGGACTCTGTATCCCTTCATCAGAGAGACAGATTAAAAACACAATTAGGTAAGCTTCCCTCTCATTCTCTTTCCTAGGGATTTTGTCACTCATGGAACCAGATCTGCTTTTCAGTCTTCCCTCTGTTCTATGATTCCAGATGTGGGAGAGGCATTGTAGTAAGCTGGCTGTACTATGAGCTTGGAGTGCTCTAAAGGTCCTTGGTATTGGCTTCTAACGTGAGACTGGATTCTGAAATGATAAGGTGAGTTGGGGACAAAGAGGCAGCCGAGAGCCTAGTGATTTGGCTGGACCAGCATTGCCCTCCAGTGGTCAAGTGCAGGAACATGAGGACTGGGGAATACTTGGCATGAAGTTGTGAGAAGACTGTTGTTTGTGGATTAATGAAGGGCTGCAGGATGACTCCCCCAGATGGACGTTAGGAAAACAGAACTGGAAGCCATAGCTGAGAAATGAAAGCAAAGACTGAGATTCATTAATACCTGGGTACTTGGGGAGGTAATACGTAGAAAGAAACAGAAACAAACACCAGTATGTTTTCCCAATTTGAATTTTGTTAGAAGAAATTGAAGCTGGTTGGTAAGATGACCAGGTTGCCTCGTGGATTGGAACATGTGGTGGCGGTTGGATGAGGGGAGTGGTGACCTGGAGCTGGACACTCAGTCTTCTCAGTCCACCCTTTGCAAGGCTCTAGGGAAGAAGGTTGGATCTAGAATTACTACCTCCAGGGCAGCTCAGGAAGGAGCTGAAATGAAATTGGCTGGAACGTCTGTGGGCTTTTTTTTTTCCCATTAGGTTTGCAAAAGAGAAGTTTGCATTCATCTTGGGATTTAAATGGTTTCAGAGCTCTCGGTTTTGCATGTAGGTGGTCCATTAACTTGGCTTTGGAGGGTAGCTTCTCTTACTGTCAGAAGTCTCCCCTCTCCCCACACACAACTGGGTCAATGTCAATGGAAGACGCTCAGTACAGCAGGACACTGTCCTGTCTCTCAAGCTGTAGATCTATGAGTCAAGGCTGAAGTAGCCTTGGCAGCCAGTCTGCTCTTGGCACGAGCTGTGACTAATGCAATGTCTGCTTCTTGCCTTCTGTTTCACCTCAGCACATGGTGCCCAAGAGATTCATCATCACTCACCTTCTGAGGAGAGGGAAACGGGGAGTCCACCCCACCCCAAACCCTCCCTTGCTCTAGTCCTTGTAGTGTCTTCTACAAGCTTGAGATCCTTCCCGTTCCTATCCTTGATGCTTTCCTGCTCTGTCTGCCTTCCTGAAAAGATAGAGAAATAGGTCAGAGAAACTTCTTGACCAAGTTTAAAAATAAAACAGACTGATCAGTTTTGAAGCTGGTTACCTAAAGCATAAGGCATAAAAGGTCAAACTGTTCACATGGTTGCCTGTTAAGTTCAAGCCAGACTATAAAAGACCCTGACATGGTAACAATTTCAAAGTGAACAAAGGACAGGAGGTCTGAGAGTAAGATAATGAAAAAAAGGATACCTTGGCTATTGGAATCTCAGAAGTCACAGTAAGTGATAGGAATTGTGTGTAGCTTTGTGTGCACTAGTGTGCGGCTAAACTGAAGCCTTGTAAAGTCAAGAGTTGTGTCTTTTCTCACCTCCCTCAAACCCCCTGTACCTCTAAGATAGTAGGCACTTGATAATAAGCATTTTGTCCCATGGTACAGTGGTTAGGAGACCATGCTTTGGAATCTGGAATATAAGCTCTTTTACTTTAATTGTTCAGTCTTAGGAAAGTGTTTTAGGCTTCTGAGTCTCAGGTTTGCCATCTGTAAAATGGGTATAATAATACCTACCCACTCCCACACACCCAGAAAGCCTGTGAGGACTAAAGGGCAGGATGCACAGGAAGCCTGGGCATTCTGTCTGGTGTGTGGTCAGTGCCGAGTAAACAGAAGCTGCTTATACCATTTCTATTGTGAGTGTGTGCAGATCCCCATGGACTCATGAGAGTTCTTCGGTATAAGCCAAACTCAGCTGCAAAATAAAATCATCCTTATTTCAGAAAAGAACAATGTAGTTTTTGTTTTGTTTTTGTAGTGCTGGGGATAAAACCCAGTGTCTCACACATACCAGATAATTTCTTTACCACTGAGCTACATCCCCAGCCCAGAAGAGGAAAAGTGCAATCATGGGTTCAAACAGGTTCTTTTCCTTTTTGCCCCGTGTCACTTACTGTTATAACTGTGAAGAATACTGTTTCCAGGGTCCAGCATACCCTGAAACCCTGTGTAGAATGGGAAAACCCTCTGTGTGTAAATAAGGTTTTCCCTGAAGTGGGCATGAGGTGGCCGTGGCTGACCCTCCCCATCTGCTATGAGCCAAGATGCTCACCTGACCATCGGTACAACTCTGTCTTTTGCTCTGGTAATTGTGATTGCCCCACTCTTGGGAGCTGCGAACATAAGAGAGACTCGGAGGCTTTGTGTTCAATCATCGTTGAGAGCCTATTAGGAGAACAAGGTACCATGCAGCCACTTGAAAGTCTGAGAGTCTAGAAATGGGCATTGCGGAGGAAAATCCTTTTGCTTGGCTGACTGGGGCTAGGTCTGCAGCTTTAAAGCAATTGGCACAGATGCTGAGCAAGGGGGTGCATTCATTTTGTGCTCAATAAAACAACTTTTATTCAGGGATGTGAATTGTTATCCCCTCGGGAAAGGTGAAGGTATAGAAACAGGCTGTAATTTCTTGGAGAATCTAATTCCCCTGTAGCTGGAGACAGAAAAAGTGAGAGAGAGATGGATGAAAGGGAGCTCTGTTATCCTAGGTAGTCCTAGGTAATTACCCAGCCTGAATTTCTCCCGGAGTTTCTGGATGGTGCCAGATGTGTGCAGGCCTCTGTATACCACCCCACAGAGCCAGCATCCAGAGTCCACCCCTCCTCCTGGCTGTTCCTCATGTCTGGGAACACATCAAAGGAGGTTTGATATTCATAACTGCTGTGAGTCATTTTCACATGGAGCTGCAGGGAGCTGCCTATACCACTGCAAGCTGTATTCAGCCCTTTGTAAGAGCAGCTGAGCTGAACCAATCCCCCATTATGGTGGAGAGTAGATTCCTCCTGGGAGACCTGGATTTGCCCCCAGACCCCTGTGCAGAATATAATAGGGCTTTTTATTGAGAAATAGTTAATAAAACATCTTCCAATCTTGGGCTGGGCATCTCCACCACCCACAAGGACAGATCCTTCCACAAAATAGTGGCCACCTCCAGGCCCTGCTGTTGATGTCAATGACATCCGAGGCCTCCCTGTTTGCCTCACTCTGAGGACAAAGGACATCAACAAGATTCTAACCACGACCACATTTCTTCTCCATTGGAGTAGGAAATTCTGCTTGCTCCTGTTGAGTTGGACTATTGTTGGGAAAGTGTCCTGTGGGACACTCTTTGAGGGCTGGCAGAGGTTTGGGAAATTAAAGCTGCAGGATCATAGAGCTGAAAGGGGCCATAGTCATCACCCAATTCTGGTCCCTCAAGTTATAGATGATAAATGAGGTGCGGGAGGCTAAGTGAATTTTCTACGGCCTGCAGACAAGTGAGGGTTTCTAGCACATGGAGTCATGTTCTAAAAGGAGAGGCAAATAGTGGCAGGTTGAATCTTGCTATTACTCTTGCCAAATCTATGGAAAAGAGACGGGAACCAGGAGAGGTGAGGCTGCAACTCAAATGTGCACCTCAGTTTCTCTGTGTGAAAAATGGCTATATATTATTGCCTTCAAGATTGTTGAGGCACTTCACAAGTGATTCTGAGAAGTCCTGGGCTTTGAGGTTAATGAGTCTCTTAATAGGCTCATGAGGGGTGCCTGGACTGGATAATCTGGTCTCAGTTCCTCAGACACCACCAAGGTCTTAAGAAGGCCCTGAGTTTGGGAGGAAGGGAGAATTAAGTAAGGAATGGACACAGGAGTGGGAAGGTGGGTGGACTAAGGCAATAAACAGAGTAGAGCCTACCTGCTCCAGACTTGGTAACAATCTACCAGGCGAAGCTTTGTCCTCCAAATGAAGCCATTTCCTGCAGTCAGTGGGACAGGACGAGACTCCTTACATTTTGGGGGTGCATGGAAGCCTTGGTCCCCTATCCTGTGCATCCAAACGCATTCTAGTAATGCCCCATCTCTTCAGTTCTCCAGAAACACAAGTGTGGCTTGCTCTTTCAATTGCCCGGATTTTCCTTTCTCATTGGAGGTTTGTGGTTGAAGGTCAGACCACAGAGCAGTCTGGCAGTCATTGGGGTTCTGAATAAATGAGGCCCCAAGGACTGTCAAGGAGATCAGAGAGCTGCAGACGGCTGGGAATAAAAAGTCTGGCAGCAGAAGCAACCCGGAGCCCCGGCCAAGTGGCCCAAATGGACTGCCCCTGTCTGCTAGCAACTTGCTCAGCCCCCAGGATGGCGACATTCTGCAAGTCCAGAGGCCCGAGTCCCTGCAGAAGCCTACGCACCCTCTGGATCCTGTTACTACCTTGTCAACAACAGTACCCGGGGACATAAAGGACAACTCTGCGTGATGATGCAGTGAATGACTAGTTAGGTGCCGCCCGTTTAATAACCAGAGAAATACTGCGATGCAGTATCTCTCCATATGCTGCAGCATCTGTGTCTGGCATGTAAGGGACTCATTTTCCTCACATATCTCATTAAAGATGTAAATCGAAATGGAGGGGCTTCAAGCCCAACTCAGCCCAGGCACCCTAAGCTCACGTTCCTTACCATGTCCTGCCATCTAGTGGTCACTTGTCTTTCTGCATTGTCGTTTTCAGACTGGGAACTGAAGCTTTTGCTCCTGTGAAAGAGGAACAAGCCACAGTTACAGCAAAAATAAAACGGCATGGATCTCCTCATATTCCCTGTTTTCCGGTGAGGATGGGTACCACCTGGGTTACCTTGGGACTGCCTGCTGGTGCCCGAGAACCTCTCCTTTGCAGAGGTATCTTCTGTTGCTCCTCTCACAAATCTGCCTGCTCGCCAGGCTTCACATGTAAAAGCTGTCACACTAGGCAACTCTTGCAAAAATCCAAGGTGAATTCCTTGACTTGAGAACAGAGTCCTACACTCCTTCCTGAAATATCTCCCAATGTACTGAAGAATCCTCTGAGATTCGGAAGGAACAAGGCACAGAGCAGAAAGGGAATTCCATGGGTCTTTTACCTATTTCTGTACAAGTCTTTGTAAGTGGAAGCTCTCTTTGGACAGGAGCCCCTGTCTCAGTTCAGGATCCATGTTTCCCGAGACTGATGCTGTGTGATGTCTAGCCCTGGTGCATCAGCTTGGGGCTCCAGATACTGTGCAACACGAAGAGCTGAACCTGCCATCGCTACTCCCAAGAGCAGCAGGGAAGAGCACCCAGGGCTTTTGCCTGCTGCAGGGTTTGTGCACCAGCTGCAGCTGCCTGTGCCTCACCGTGGGCTCCCAACAGTAGAGGATGGAAACCTCGGGCTGGGCACTGAGATGCAGAATAATGTTGCTTTTTGTCATCAAACCAAGCAGTCAATGTCCTTCTCCTTAAGCCTTGGCATGCGTTTATTAATTTCATTAATGAATTCATTCCTCCACATTTACTCAGCTCTTGCACATGCAGTGAAGTAGACACACACACAGCCATCTATGGCACCTTCTGAATTCTTATGGCTCTCACTAACTAGAGAAGGAAGCAAGGAAGAAGTACACAGGCCAAGGCAGTATTACTTCTCTGCATGAAAAGCTTTCAATCAGATGATAATCAGAGCCTCAGTGAAGAATGGGTCACTACAATTTACCATAGGTGGGGAAGGTCTCATTGAAATAAATGACTCAAAGTGCCTGAGGAATTTGTGGTTGGTGAAATGCTAAGACACGTGGCCTCCTAAGTCCCCATACCCTAAGGACTCAGCTCCAGCTGTCAACGGTATTCCCAAGTTAGGGGATAAAGGGGGACACAGGGAAATTTTCCAGGGCTCTATTTATTAGATTGCAATAGATTTTCCCCCTTCTTAGTACTATTGCTTATTCATTCATTGATGTGTTCACTCATTTATTCATTCAAGAAATCTATACAATACAAATACCTGGATTATAAAAATAAATCCAAAAATATTTCTGAAGTTTTCACACCAGCCTGACATGGAACTGGAGCTTCACAAGACAAAGAATTCACCGCCTCTTCTTGTCTCTGTCTTTAGGTACTTTACTTGTTGAGCGTCTTGATTCTCGGTCGCTTTTCAGTTCCTGGCCATGTGGTTCTCTCATTGTCTCTGCTATGTTCTGCTGTGCTTTCTCACAGTCCCTTCATCCTCTGGCCTCTGGAGGTGACTGGGCAGGCTCCTAGGCTTGCAGATGGAAGGGATGGTCAGAAGACACAGTTTTGGTCATGTGGAAATAGTCTACAAACACACACTTCTGATTTCATCTTGGCTAAAAGTAAAATGGACTTAGTTTGCAATCATGTTTGATATATCTTGGGAGGAAGCAAGTCTATTATGCCAACTTTAAAAAAGTCTGTGCTGCTATGATAAAGATTTAAATTCCATGACTACAGGGCTCAGTGAAAAGGGCTGTTAAGAGACCAGACAGTTGGGGGAAAGATTTTACAATTTAAATTTACACAGATGTGCTCTATTCTTATGTTTACTGACAAAAACAAGAAGCTTTGCTATCAACTCCTCAGGAGTGTAACCTTTACCAACAAAGCAGTTGATGAGAAAGTGCTAAGAAAAGTATGATATTGTTTGTTTAGTCCTCAGAATATTTGTTGAGGAACAGAATTTGTTCAGTTGAGCTGTAAATTAATGGATAATCTTTTATTACCTTGAATTGTCCCTCTCTTTCTCTTTTCATGTGGCCTTTTAGTTTTTCTCTTAGCAAATCACGTGAAACAAGTGGCTATACTCGACATTCCCTGGAGCTTTGTTTCTTTGCCAGTTTCATTATTGGGGATTTATATTCTGGAGACAGAGCTTGCCAGGGAAGAGTTGGTATCAGAGGACTTGTGCCTTTCTATGGGTGCTTGGATGCAGGGCCCAGCTGCTAGTGTCTTTAGCTGTGTCCTGGAGTTGGGCAGTGACTTTGGTACCATCCTCGCTGCCTGCACAAACAGCCTTCCAAACACTGTCAGCGCGGAGTCAACGAACCAAGGTGGACCCAACAGTCTGTGTCTCTGTATCTTGGTTCCTTCTCTCTTTACCTCTGAAAATGTCACAGAAAAGTTCTGCTGAGTTTCATAGGCTTGTCAGGATGTCATATCACTTCAAGCCTCATGTGGATTTGTGGGAACCACGGCCCTGAGATTTTCACCTTCTCCCTTTATCCTATGTCATGTCTTCACTGAAATTAAGAGTTTAACTCCAAACTCACAAGTTCAGGAGTGGGAAAAGGAATTTAATTTTCATTGAGCATCTACTGGGTACCTCCAACTTCACCATACTGCTTATTTAACTTTTGGAACCCGCCAATAGATTCCCATTTTGTAGAGGAAGCCTTGAAAGGTTCAGCAGCTCTCCAAAGTTTGAGAGCTAATTAGTGCCAGAGACTATTTGATCCTTGCTCTAAATTTCTGGCAATTTCTATGGCCATGCAGAGCAAAGAGGAAGGGACAGGCCAGTTTCCCTCCTTCCTCCTCTACCCACCACTGTTTGGGGGCATTGTTTGGAGGTGGAAGATTCCTCCCTGTGGCATCTCACAGCCCGGGAGTCCCACTCCCAAGCCTCCACATTGCTACCACACAAAGGTATCAACTTCAAGTTTCAGCAGAAGTGGGGTTTAGGGACTACAGCTTCACCTGGGTGGTGCAGTGTGAGGGGACAGTTCAGGCACTATTACAGCCCTCCTCAGCCTGCCACTGCTCCTAGGGTCCTTTCTGACTGGTCTCAAGTCTTTGGCAGTCTGATCTGTTACTGGAGGCTTTCCAGAAACTTGCAAACTTGCAGGTGTGTGTGTGTGTATGTGTGTGGTGTTGGTGGTGGTGCACTGGGGATTGAATCCAGGGATTTTGCACTGAGCCATCTCCCTACCCCTTTTTAAACAATTTATTTTGAGTCAGCATCTTGCTAAATTGCCTGGGTGGGACTAGAACTTGTGGTTGTCTTGCCTCAGCTTCCCAAATGCTGGGATTACAGGTATGCATCACTAAACCTGGCTTCATGTGAGATTTTTTTTAGTTTCCACTGAAAGGAAACATGGTCATCTGCTTAGGGTCCATGCCTTGCTTAAGCAGTTCTCAGCCCCAACCATGCCTTTCTAACCTTGGGTGGGATCCTTGACTTTTTCAGGATTCAGTTTCCTTGTTTTATAAATGAAGGTTTGGTTTAGCAAAGGGCTAAACTATGTTATTGGCTGGAAACCAACCCCAGGAGTCTAGAAAGCAGAGGTCCCTTCAGGAGGGATTAACCCTCCCTGTTTCCTCCAGTTCCCTCAGGCAACATGCTGCCCTTTACAATTTGCTTTCTTCTAGAAGCTGGTTGTAAGTGCTCAGCCTGATTTGATTTTCTTGTGTAAAAATGTTGGGGAGTCACAGAGAGCTTTCCTCTCAGGCTTTGAAGGCCCCTGGAATCAATCTGGGTAACAAGTAGATTGAGTCTCTGGGCCAGCCCACCTAGATTCCTTTGTGGTGGTGTTTGCAGTTGGATTTTGTTTTTATAGAAAGTGGAAGTTAGTGATTCAGTGAGGGAGGGAGATGTTCCCTAAGAAATCTCCTTTAATGTTCATGGCATCACAGTTGTGATACTGATGCATTGTTTGGCCTCAGACCAGTGGAATTTTGCATTGAGCACCATCCTCCGTCCATAAAATGGGAAGAAAGCATGCTCTCTTGAAGCTTCTAGTCTGAATCAACAAGGTGGTATTTATATAGAAGCCAGACAGACCTACAGACCAGTGCACAATCTCCAAAAGTTTACCCTTTCCTACCCAGGAAGTGGCTGTATCTTTGTTATTGAGAACAAGCACCAACAGGCAGGGGAGCAAGTATTTAAGCATGGGAGTGAAATGCCGGTCCCAAACTCAGAGCTCACAATGGCTCTGAAATAGGCCTAGACCTGTGGAGGCTCCTTGCTAGTAACATCACCCTACTCCTGTCCCTGATATTGTGAAGGAAGGAAAAGGAAATTGTTTAGCATGGAATTACTGAACGAGAATTTTACATTAGTTTTCTTATCCATGCTCCAATTTTATAGATGATTACTATGAGTCTTACATTACTTAGGTGTCCTAATGAGGATCATGCACCTTGTAAGTAACAGAGACAGAGTCCAAACCAGATCTTTCGGCTCTCTCCAGCATGTGTGCCTCTTACACTGGAGTATGAATTGAATCTGGCCTGTGGTAGATCATGCTAAAGTTCTGATTCTGCCATGGGCATCACTGGAGATCACCTTTCTACTTGACACCCCCAAAAGGTTAAACTCTATCCTTTCCACTCATTTCCATTAATATCCCGTTAAGGACCTGCCAGGTAAATCCAAAGGATCTTAAATCTATATTCATTTTTGTAACATCTATTTATATTACCATTTTCATGAAATAAATATTCACTTTGTAAAGCTAGTCTTTGCCTAACTTCTTCGTTGGCATTTTCAACATTAATAGTTGATAAAGGCTCTATATGCCACTTCTCCAAGTAACAGCTTTGGATTTTTACATATACCTCCAGTAGATGAACTCCAGAGGGTCAGTAATAGATAGATTTTGAATATCACAGCAGGCTAGTGGTGATATAATTCTTTGTGTGCAGAAATTTTGTGTGTTTAAATCTTACCACTAAGTGACTAACATATGAGAAAGGCCAATCCTGAACCAATATGAGGAATTCTAGAGAATTTCAAATGTAAATCATGCTGCTTTTTATGAAAACTTCAAGCTGTGACAGCAGTGCTGTCCCTCTGGCCTTATCTTGGAGCTACAGAGGACCAGAGTCCCCCTTGACTCCAGAGGGTGGTGCTCATCATCTGCTGCTTGCCCCAGTGATGTTGATGTGATTCCTATCAGAGCTCAGAAGTATGCAGCAGAATTATCCCCTGGAGGTGGATTCCCTTTAGAGTAAGAAGTTCTTACAGAATTAATCCTCAGACCATCAGTAAGCATTACCAGTTTTTCTCTAAAAGTACTGGAAGAGATGAAGGCCCCCAATACATGAAGTTTTCCTCTTTGGCGGCAGCACTTGCTTTAGACGCTGTTGCTAGCATGCTCCCTCTTATTAGATCACATCTTTTCCTGAAAGTGTCCACTGAAAGAGCAAAGTCCTTGGGTGGGTTCCAAGTGGGACCATGCACATGCTCCACTGGAGACAAAGTGGGAGGCAACATAGACTTGGGAGAGAAGTGCTCCTTTTGGGGCCATTCATCACATCTAGGGAGCATGTAGCTAAGAAAATGGAGCCCGAAAGGATACCTGGATTCTTGAGATCCTTGAGCTACTTTGAGGAAGAGTTCTTCCATGCACTAGGAGTCCCCCACTTCTAGGGACCCCTCACTTCTAGGGACCATTACTCCCATTCTCTCTGATGGCCCTGGAGCTGGAGAATGAAATGATGGGTCACTGCTGGGAACTGAGGGTAGCTCTGGGCTGAACTAGAGAGGGGACAGGTCAAAGTCACTTATTTGTGGCCTTATCCAGTGAAGGTCAGGTGAAAGAACAAATTTTTTACAGGATCCCAGGCTAATGTTTTTCAAATTGATCTCCTTCTGAGAGGCACTTTGGCTAGGCCAATACTCTATGGGCTTCTATCTCTCTTTCTTTTTCTTGCTAATGTAAAATAAGCTCAATGAAATGAAGAGAATGGTATTACTCTGGCTCAAACACTAATGAGCACTTTCACTTTGTCACAGTGTAAATATTAAAGTTATAAGAGACAGCCCAGGGACCAACTAATTATTTTAAATACCCAAGTGCTTGCACAGTGTCTAAAATTCTATGCTGAGGAACGATGTCTTCATTTAGCATGGAAACTCCTAGGTTCTCTAAAACCAAACTCTCCAGTTGATGCTAGGGGCAGACTAGGAGGGAACTCCTCATAGACCCATAAGATGTTAGAACTGGAAAACACGGAAGGCTTTTAGTCCCCTCCCTCCCATCATGTTATGAGTGTGAAACTGAGATTCAGAGTGTGAAGATCTTCTAATTATCTGGAGAAGGTTCTGATCAGAGCACAAGTTTTTTATTCTTGGTACCGGGGATCGAACTCGGGTCCTTGTGCTTGGGAGGCAGGCACCGGCACCACTGTGCTAAATCCCCAGCCCTTAGAACACAAGTTTGAGGCCTGCAGGTGGGTCCTCTTCTCACCCTCCCTCTTGCTGGGGAAGATGGCCAGAGCAGAAGGTATCTTTTTTACAGTGCTTAGGGTGATTTTATTCTCCAGAGAACATCTTGGTCACTTCTTCTTGTTCTTCTTGATTCTAGGAAACACACAGTGTTTATCTGTAATTATTATTGTGAAAACATCAGCAATCATTCCATTTTTGGTTCTGGAACTGTTGGTAAAGTGATCCTTTTGTTCTGTTGATCATTTAAAAAAGGCAACAAGGACCCCAAAATTAATTGCTTATAGCTGTATATCATGTTCTTCTCTGAACTCATCTCCTTCCAATCCTCATGACCAAACAGTTGTTTGGAATCATTGAATTCAGTTGAATATTTTGAGGACTGTGACCAAACATGATTCTGTGGC
The DNA here is from genome assembly GCF_000247695.1 of Heterocephalus glaber. The sequence goes on along the minus strand of NW_004624825.1, from coordinate 8,844,323 downwards.
CAATTTAAGTTTTTCCCTTTGTCTGCTGAGGTTAGTCACCCTTTTCCCCCTTGGTTCCCTGCATTTGGAAGCAAAGCATTGTTTTACTTTTGAATAAAAAAGATTCACCAAGCAGATTATGCTTATAGTTTTTGAACAGAAATAATAGCTCGATTTGAAGTTTGAGACAGTTAAATTCAGAAAAGAATTAAAGATAGTTTTATTTTACATAGGAGGTGGTAAATTATAGGCACTCCCTCCTTATTCTAGCAGTGGATTATATGTGTGCTCTAGAGAGATTCAGACAAATTTATGTTAGACAATATACTTTCAGAGAAACTAGGAATGTTTTAAAGTTACATAACCTAGTATTTAAATCATGCTTTTATTAGATGATTTTTCTCATTATAAAAGTATGTGTTCATTGAAGGAAAAATTGCGGTATCCATATAATTATGAAAAAAGAAGAAGGAAATCACCCAAGCTTCTACTACCCAGAGATAATTATATTTTGGAATATTTCCTTCAAATCTTTTTTTTTTTTTTGTGGTACCAGAGATTGAACTCAGGACCTTGTGCTTGACAGGCAGGCACAGCACCAGTGAGCTACATCCCCAGCCCTTTCTCCTAATCTTTGATTTACATGTATTTTCATACATTGTTGAGAAATTTTATCTTGTATATTCAATTTTATGTAAGCCTTTTTCTATTTATATTAGAGCAAAAATATTTCCCCAAGTGATTTAAAACTTTTTAAAATCGGGTTTTAAAAACTTATTTTTAAGCCCGATGCCCTACCGAGGTCCTGAGTAACACAGAACAGGCCAAATCAGCCCGCTTCAGACAGGCAGATCTGTGCATGCCCTACCGAGGTCCTGAGTCGCGCAGAAGACACCTAATCACCCCGCTGCAGACAAGCAGCCACCTGGTTCCACACTACAAAGATGCAGAGGACACCAGACCACCAGACCAAGGTACTGAGTCCCACTGTTCCCGCCCCAGAGGTAGGGGCTTCTGAGCCGTTGTCCCACTGCTCCTTGTCCAGAGGAAGGGGCTTCCTGGCCACCATGCCTCCTGCTGCTCCCAGCCCAGAGGAAAGGACTTTTGGGCTACCTTCTGTCCCGCTGCCCCTGGCCCAGAGGAAGGGGCTTCTGAGCTAACATCCCATGGCTCCTGGTCCTGAGGAATGGGTTTCCTGGCCACCATCCCTCCGGCTGCTCCCAGCCCACAGGAAAGGGCTTTTGGGTCACCATCCCTACCGCTGCTCCTGGCCCCTGGCCCAC
>NW_004624825.1:8827156-8837790 GCF_000247695.1 Heterocephalus glaber | reverse complement strand
CAATAAAAGAATTTAATACAAAAAAATTTATTTTTAATTATATATTCACCAATTATGGTTGTACATCTTTATGCAGTACAAAGCGATGTTATGATTTGTGAATACAATGTGGAATAAATAAATCAAACTAATTAGCATATTTATCACCTCAATACTTATTTTTTGTGGTAAGAACATTTGAAAGTGTCCAGTGATTTTGAAATACACATTGCATTATTTGTTATATTTACAATAGCGTGCAATCTATCTCAAGGAAAAAATAGCTTATTCTTCCTGTCTTATTGAGGCTGTTGTACTCTTTGACCATCATATCTTCTTGTTCCCAGGCCATTCCCCAGCCTTGTGCTCTTTTTCTTTCTTGAGTTTGATTGTTTTAAATTCCTCACAGAAGTCAGAACATGATGTATTGTTTTTCTGCACCTAGCTCTTGCACATAACACAATGTTCTTCAATCCCATCCATCCATGTTGTTGCAAATGGCAATATTTATTTCATTTTTAAAGCTTATTAATTTGGTTATATATAGGTGCCCTCTTTTCTTTATCCATTCATCTGTTGATGGACACTTAGATTGATTGCATCATCTCGGTGTTATGAAGGGCACTATAATGAAACATAGAAATGCAGACATCTGTTTGACATACTGCTTTCCACTTTGGGGGCTATGCACCCACAAGTGGAATGGCTGGATCATCCAGAAAGTTTATTTTTAGCTTTTTGAGGAATCATTATGGAGTAAATTACTGTTACTCCTGCCACATGGTGGAGCCATTTCAGCTGACGATGGAAGTGATTAACCACTCTTTGTTAGTATGATGTGTTCTACTTTTTATTTTATAATTTTTATAAAAGATCTTGGTTACTTTTATTCTGTTACTTTAAATACTCACAAGAATAGTTTCAAATTACCACAGCAACTCCAGACTCACCCCCAGATGTTTAGCTATGGATCTATAGAAGTGGTAACTACACAGAAGTTGGAAGTTTTCATATACTTCTCCAGGAATTTCCCTTTCCAGTCCTACTTTGGTGGCTGAAAAACTTTGGTTTCTTGGGTTTTCCTTCAAGCCCCAGTTTGCCTGTCTATATTCCTGCTTCAGGCAGACAGGTTAACTACCCCTTTTTTGCTCTCTGACACCTTCTTCCAGTAAAGACGTCCTCAGCTCCTACATTTGTAAGGTCTAATTCTGTAATCCTGGGCTGGGGATTTAGCTCCGCCACCTGCCCCATAAGCACAAGGCCCTGAGTTTGCTCCCCAGTACCAAAAAAAAAAAAAAAAAAAAAATATATATATATATATATATAAGAATTCTGTAATCCTTGTGTCCCTCCCTCCTTCCTTCCTTCCCTCTTTCTCTCCCTTTCTCTTTCTTTCCTTTCCTTTCTTTCTTGTTTTGAGTGAACAATTTCTATTGAAACCTTCAACAATTAAAGAGGACCAAATGGTGAGTTTGGGTACCTTAACAGACAATCTCAACTACCTATACCATCATTCTCAGGAAGGAGCATCAATTATTTCTTTATCTTGCATCATTTGTATTGGTTCTGCTTCTTTAGATAACTCATAACTGATACAATTATTGGTTCTGGAAGGGATTCCAGAGACAGAACCTTAAGAATAGGAATTTGTTGTTTTTCCTCTAGATGAGGCATTAATCACACTATTGCCAGTGGTAAGCAAGATACTAGTAGTCCCTGACATCAAATGCCTATAGGAGGCAAGGTATTAGATTACCAGGTAGCTGATGCTATTGAACAACAGCAGAAATAAGGAGTATGAAGAATATTAGATTTGTGGATTGCTTCACAATGCCATAGAGCAGAGAAAAAAAAATTTAATGCAGGACATTACATTCTCAAGTCAAAATCTTAGCCAAAAGGTTTCTGTTACTACACTGAAAGAAACCTTATCTCTCATTACTACAAGATCTGATATTTGTGAAAATCAAATCAAAGCACTAATCCTGTCGATAGTTGGATTACATCACCAATTTAATTCAAAATCTCTAGAGAAACTGAAGACCTTGAGTCTCTCTCTGAGTCTTCTTTTCCAGAAGAAGAAATCTTTTCTCTCTTTTCTGAGTTTAGTGTCCCTTTGCTGAAGAAACTGGAATGATTTTTCTTGTGGAGAAATGCTGACATTCCTTAGGGCTCACCCTCAACACATTTCATTGCTCTGTACTTATAACCAGACTCAAGTCTTGGCAGGCCCCATAGGGGCAGGTATAAAATTATAAGTTCCTCTACATGCCAAAAGGATTGTAAGAGTTTTCTAATTTATACTTACATATCCTAAAGTTGAGACTGTAAATTTTCCTTCTTCTCTTCCTTAAAAAGACCTACAACCACATGGGAAAGGGAAATAACAGACTTTTGCAGGTTTTCTGAACACTGACTCTTCAGTAACTCCAGTTTCTGGAAACTCAGTTTTACCATGGAACAATTTCCCATTGCTTACCTACTGGAGTTTACTGAGGGGATTTACTGAGTGGTGTTTTGGCTCTGGTCTACTTTCAGTGTGTCCAGTTGAGCTCTAAATTCACCTCATGGCTTCCCAAGTGCTAGAATGCTTAATTGAAAGAACTACACTCAACGAATGCTAGAATAACTATATCGGTTATTTGATCTGTGAATTAAAGACAAGTAGAAAATATTAGAACTGGTTCTATGTTCCCAAATAGTAAATCCAAAGTAATACTACACTCTGGAGAAACTGTAGCAATTACTACTTCTATGAAGAACTTAGAAGATGAAGAGCTGGTGATTTTCACCTCATCTCCATTCAATTTATCTATTTAACTTGTTCAGAAGATAGATGGATGTTGAAGAAAAGATTATTGTAAACTTAATCAGTTAAGGAATACAATCACAGTTATTATTCTAGATGTGGTTTCGTTGCTGGAGTAAATCAACATCTTCTTTGATATCTGATACATGAATACTAAGAGAAAAAAACCACAATTTTTCCTTTATATACCTGTTAGTAAGGCTATGCAAAGCATTTTCTTTCTTCTGGAATGGCTAACAATGTTCCTTCATTGTTTTTCCTCAGGTAATATACAACTTCAACCCTGCCTTAGTCCATCTCAGTGGGAAATTGATAGTCTCTCCATTCCACGAAATATCACACGGATTCACTGCCTTGGTGAAACAGGGAAGTATTATATAGTAACTAATTAAGATATCTTGCAAGATATAGTAAAGAGGGTGAGAAATAAATGCCCCCCCAAACTTAGGAGGTTTCTTCTTTAGTGAGCTCTCTTGGGGCTCCTCCATCTGGGGAAAGTTGAGATACCTTTTTCAGGGTGAAGGTGAGTTGCTACATCTGGTCCTTCCTACTATCAAGAAAGTCTTATTTACTAGTGTGCCTCACTGGATTTTGGAGGCAACCTATATTTTATCTGGGTGTGTTCCAGCAATCCAGACCTCTTTACTGAGTAATCTGAAAGGCTTCCAATTTTGACTAGGGCCTAGGACAAGGCTTTTCAGTTGGCTGCCAGGCAAGCTTCATACCACTTTGGTCAGATGACACTGCCAGTTCAGTGGTGCTTAAAGTGTCCATTGAGCCTTTGGAAAACCCCTTTGGTAAATGATAAAGAAGACTTTTGGGATCTGGGAAAAAAGTCATACCATATTCTGCAAGTAACTATCCTCCTTTTGAGAAATAACTTTTGGCTGTTTACTAGGTCCTAGTAGACACTAAGTATTTGACCATCAACCACTAAATTGCCACATGACCTGAATGCCCATCATGAAGCGCATATTACTTGACCCACCAAAATACATGCACAAGAGTTGAACTCAATGAGCTCAGGATTGAGTATGTTCTGATGGCACACAGAAATTACATTAGCAAAAGGTGCAGTTTTCTATAGCTCCTAATTCTGCTACACCGCCTCATCTCTTTTAGTGTGTACCTATGGGCTTATTGAGAGTTTCTTAGGATCAATTGATGGAGGAAGAAATATTAGGCCTGCTTTACTGACAGTTCTATAAAATATACTAGCACCATCCCAAAGTGCATATCTATAATACTACAGTCCCTCTGGAGAGGTGGGGTGGGGTTCAAGGACAGTGATTAAAAAAGATCTCAGTGGGCAAAACTTCAAGTGTCTGGTGATTTGCTTTAGCTCAAAGAAGATGCAATCAGAAGTGTTTTAACAGTTTGATTATGTGATCAGGGACCTTTAAAGAATTTAATTGGATAATTGATGACACAAAAATCTGAGACAGTAAACAGGTAATTTTCTAGAATTACTATACAGTATGAAAATATTTTGTCTTCCATGTGAATTCTGACAACAACAAAAAAACCTCAGCAGATTTTAATATTTCCGTGGACAAGATAACTTGCTTTCTAAGTCAACCTCTTTTACCAGAAAACCTTGTCTTTGGCCTGGTGGGATAAAAAGCAAAGTGATATGGTGAAGAGTTAGTTATGGATGGCCTCAAAAATGTGGACCTCTACTAACCAAGGGCTATTAGGTTGTTGCCACTATTGAGTGTTTTTGATCTGTCAAGAGCAGAAACTATAACTGAACTCTTGATGTGTCATTGGTGGTGTTCATCAAAATATTCTAGTCAGAGTGTAATTGACTTCCAGCTGCATGTATCATTCCCCTGGATCCACCATTGCATTTGCAGTAGGGCCTCATAGTCCTAGCCTGCTTCAAGGAAATCAATGAACATTGGGGTTAGTAGTGCCAGTGAATTTCTGTAGCATGTAGGATTCCTCTAGTGGCAAATTTGGTCATGTATATTCCCCATTGGCCTGATAGAAATTTTCAGGCAAGATGGCAACTCTATGCCCAGTCCTCCTTACTTCCTCCTCTTTTTTTTTCAGTACATGTTTGTGTGTGGGACTGCCCTACTGATTATGCCCAAAGTAGGCTGTAAGCAGTGCAGGCTGTGAAGAGTTAACCCCACAATTGGCTTGCTTATAGAAGTGAGTCTGGTTGAAGTCTACATGCAGAGATCAGAGTGACTCGCACTGAAATTCAGTTCTCAAAGTTAAAACCTTCTTCACTAAAAAGACAAAGTTAATTATTAACCACAACCTATATTTTCTCTGTTCTGTTCCTAGTTCAAGAATGCTTTGTCTCTTCCTTTATAAGCCTTGCCTACATCAGCAATATGTCCATAGCAACTCCACGTAGTCCCTCCATGTAACCCCTTTACCTCAGTCTAACTATGATATCACCAATAAATATGGACAGCTTTGAACCTTTGCTTCTTTAAGGCTCTGACTGCTCAAGCACTGGACATCCTGACTCCCCGTGCTTCTGTCTCTGTGTCTTTCTTCTCTCCTGGTGCCATAGCACTGGGAAGGAGATTGGAACCCACACAGGGGTCTCCAGTGTGTTTGTGGTTCATCGTGGGTAGTGGGTACATGCACATGATGCATCTTAATTCTTTTTACATCCCCTCCCTCTCCTTCCTTCCCCCTCTCAACATCTCTTGGTCCCCTTCCCCTATGGAAAATATCTATTTTCCTGTTTCCTATTGTCTATCTTTATTTTGCTCTTTAATTTATTTACACTTTGGGTTTCTTACACATGTCAAATATGCATCAGTATTTGAAGGTCCTTCCTGCCCATTCCAGTTAGTTTACCTGTATTCTTCATAGGTGTTTCCGCTAACACATCTCTAATCTTGTCTTAGTATATATTTTATGTCTTAGAAACTGATGGGTTTTAAAAAATTCTTTTATTGGTACATTTTAGGTATACAACATGTTTACATTTATCATTGGGTGCTTTTACCTGTACATGATGTATTATTATTATTTTTTCCCCATTACCTGTGCGCCCTTCACCCCCTCCACCCTTCCCTATTTACATAGATTTTGTTTCCATTTTTTTTCTTTTCTCATAATTTTTCTTTTCCCTTTTTCCCTTTCCCTTTCCCCTTCCCACTTCCCCTACACCTTTGGACCTTTTCCTATTTCAGATTATCAATTATTCATTGTAATCATTTTAATCCTTATTTACACTTTCAGTCTCTCACACTGAGAAACTATTCTGTATTTACACATGTGTGTCCTATTAATTTCATTTAAGAGTATGACCTCAATATGCATCCATTTAGCTATAAATGTCTCTAGTTTCTTGTTCTTTATGGTTGAGTAGTACTCCATTTAAAAAACCACATCTTTATCCAGTTTCCAGTTGATGGGCACTTGGGCTGAGAAACTGATGGTTGGTATCAAGAATTACAAAAGAAAAGAGGCAGGGTCTTGGAATTGACTTACTCACCACCTTGCTGCCATGGAGATCCCATCCCTAATGGTATTTGGAGCATCGATAGTGCTTAACGCAAGATGAAGTCAGATTGCTGAAGATTTCACTGGTGGATGTTGTGGTGAGAAAATCTTGGTGTATAAAAATCCCATAGGAGGTGCAGTAGGCATTTGAAAGGCATGAAATGAACAGTACCTACAAAAATAACAGAATTCATTGGTTCTTACTAAATTGTATTAAACCCTTGAAAAAGAATAATGAGAAATGACAGCACTAACAAACAAGGGCAGAGGGATTCTCTTATAACTAAGAGAACTTTTTCTTCTACAGAGGAAGGGCAGACAGAGTTGATGAGCATATTGGATTTGATAGAGCTGCAGAAGTCCAGAAGCATTTAATTGCCAAGCTGTGGAAAATCTGTTATGCTGTGCTAATAGGGCCCTGTTGGGAAAATCAGAAACTCTGAAATGTGAAGTGGGGAAATTTGGGTGAGTGGTTCTGGGGATCTTTGTTCTGAAGCCTCACAGTTTGGATATGTGGTCCCTGGTAAGAATCAGCATTTTTTCTGTGTAGGAAAGTGGCACACAGTCTTCTACTCTTCAGGGAATCAGTGACCTCCTTTTCTCCTGGTTTGTAGCATTATAACTATGGCTGAATCCAAGCATAACTATTATGAGGTGCTAAACCATAGAGTTGAGTGGGCCCAGAAATATTCCACTGGAAAATGAAAGCAATACATCTGGGATTGAGTTTGCAAGTAAACTGTAAGAGCTGGTAGCCCATGGGATACTTCCCACACAATTGTACCAGTTTCTCTCCCACATCTTTTCTCTTATGACCCTTTCAGGTGGGTTAATGAAGTTAATTGAAGGAGAAAGAAAAAGGCTGAGCTTGATGAATAGGTAGATTTGCTCTGTACATGTGTCCTAGCCAAAAATGTGCAGCATTTGTTTTACAGCAACTTTCAGGGTGGCTTTAAAAGACAGCAGAGAGGAATGATCTTCCCAATGTGTGATTCTCTGAGTAGTGCTTTGATAACCCACATTTGATATGGAAGAAAAAATAGCCTGAGGTGACTATAGATATAGACATAAATATAGATATCTGGGCAGGGACCAATGGCCTAGCTTCCCGGACAGGAGTCTGGAAAGAAAAGAGTTGAAAGGTTAAAGAAAAGAAGATCTGTGTTAGAGGCTTGAGGATGGACATATAGGAGTGGATATAATGTGAAGATTTTTATATTATATCTTAACACCCATCAGAAAGTAGCACAAAATAAGTAAGTGGATAAAATGACTCCAACACTTAATAACCAGGTAGACAAAATAATTTCACTAATTTGATATTAGCTGGTATTCATTCTCATCTCACTTGGAACAGCATGATAAGCATATGAACAGCTTATCTAAGGCACGTTTGGCTATGGATGCTAGGCTTGGACCCAGAAACATGGACTCTCACTTATTCAGGCAGATATAGCTACCGCTGCCTCTGAATTTCCAGTCTCTAGGCAGCAAAGATCAGTGTTGAACCTTGATACAGCACTATTACTGATGTGTATCACCAGCCTCTTGGAGGCACATTAGCTGTACAGACCTCCATTCATCCTAGAAGTTTCAGTGATTTATTATGATGGGCATGAGTTTGCCTTTTCTATCTGTGGAGCCTGAGCCAGCAGTACCATGTATAGCTTTATGGAATGCCTGGTCCACGAACATGGAATCTCACACAACATGGTACCAAATCAGGGCAGTCATTTTGTAACAAAGGAGGTGCAGGTGTGAGCCTATAACCATAGTAGAATCAGGTGCCACACTTCTGGAAGCAGCCTATGTCACAGAGTCCTGTAATGACCCATTGAAGTTGACAGCTCAGAGGCAATACATTATGTAAACCAAGGGATTGTATTTCTAGATGCAGAATATGCACTAAACTGGAGACTGTATGGTTCTGTGTCTCCAACAGGGAGAATGGATGAGTCTGGGGAACAAGAGGTGGAAGCATCAGTGGCCTCACTTATACCCAATGACCTACGAGGGCATTTGTGCTTCCTGTTTCAACAATTTTGAAATCTGCAGGATTGGGGGGCCTGAACCTCCAAATGGCCCTATTGCCAAGGACATGATAAGTTTCTGTGAGACAAGCCAATCCAAACTTCAGTGGTTTTAAACAACATGTTATCATCTCCAAAATCTGTCTGTGTTGACTAGTCTCAGTGGGGTGGTCCTTGCTTAAGTGTCTTTATAGTCAACAGTTTGCTGGGCTGAAGTCATCTGAAGATTTCGTTGGGTGTGACCTCCTAGATGGCGTCTCTTCTCACATGACTGGACCTTGGAGTGGGATGGATGGGTAGATGAGAACTGACAAAACATCTCTCTCCATATTTGTCTTGTCTAAACTTCTTCACTGCTTACACAACAGCTGCCTTCCACAGAGTAAATGTTCCAAGAGATAAAGAGAGAAACCACGAAGTTGTTCTTAAGCCAGTCTCAGAAGTCCTGTAACAGCAATTTCATAACCTTCTTTTAGTTACAGTCAAGTCTCAGAGCCTAGAGAATCTAGATTCAAGAGAGGGGACTACCCAAAAGTATGGATGTGAAAGAGCATGGCCCTTTTTGAAGACTAGATGTCACATTTACCCCAAATACTTTCTGAATAGAGAGGTTCTTGTATTAATACCTATTTTATTTATCAGTAAATATTTATGGAGAATCCACAGTATGTGTGGAGCCTGAACATAAGTAGAAGAAACAGAGAAGACATTGTGCCTATTCTAAAAGTATGTGCAGCCTACTATGAAATATTCATATTAACACACAAGCTAAGAGTAGGCTGAGAATCCCAGAAGTAAGAATTAATGTGCTGGGACTGATGGACAGTGTGTATATTAAAGCTCTCTGAGGTGAAATAAATAGATTGATAATGGCATTCTGTACATAGTTGTATCAACAATAAAATCATAGAATATGTTTCTATCAAAATTTTCACAACCCAGTGATCCTTAATCTGGTAATTCATTTCTCTGAAGACTCTTCATAAGACTTGCTTACCTCAAAGAATTATTTATGAGGATACATTTAAGTATCAAAAATATGGTAAGTATCAAAAAATATGGTAAGAATAAAAAATATGATAAGCATCAAAAATATGCTGCCTAGGGGGTGACAGCAAGAGTGAGTGTTTATTAATTAGTGTTGGAGAAAAGCAGATATATCTTGAGGTGGGGTGAAAGATAAAGTCTGATATGGGAGGAAAAATGAAGGTAATCTTGCTGGACTAAAATTCAGTGTTGAGGGGGTGAATGAAAGGAAACTCAACCACTTTTGGAACACAGTATTCCACTCGTCACCCCAGACCTGGCATACCTGCCATCGTGGGAGAGGATTGGACTGAGGGAGGGAACCAGCCCTTCAACGACAGCTGGCTGATTGAATAGACTCACACCTCCCTACTAGGCACTGCGAGTGAGTTATATACAATATAAGGACTTAGAGAAGCTCAAAGCAGAATGGAGCAGGGGAGATCTGCAAGCAACTCAGTGGAGCCAGAACAGAGTAGGCACTCTCCTATTCTACAAAAACTGGAAAGGCCTAAGATGGCATGAAGTCCTGTCCACCACTACACACTGGCAAAAGGAGGTCCTCAGTTGAGCCTGGGGTGGCACTATGTTCCATAGGTGGGGCTGAGACAAATAGATGTCTGCAGGTAGAGAGATGGTGAGCAGTACCTGTCCCAGGGGCCTTTTGATCATATATTAGGCAATGAAAGCCTGTGGAGGGAAGGCATGGAGGTATCCACAGTAGTTGCTCCTTCAAATTGACTAAGACAATTGGATCCAAGGAGGCCTGCAGTGAGTCACTGCCAGAGCACAGCTTGCCACCAGGACACATGCGTGGAGGAAGAAGCAGCCCTTACTGCTTTGGCAAGGCAATTGTCTGGTCCATGGAGGAAACTGGGGTAAAAGGGGCAGTGTGTGGGGTTCATTAACTCTGGGTTAATGCTATAGCAACTTTGTAAAGGTTTTAATTTTTATTTTGGCTATTACAGTTATTGTTTCCTTGCTTCTTGGTTTGCTTTAGGTCATCTTGGTTTTTTGGTTTTCTTTTTGTCTTTTTCTTTTCTTCTGGTTCTTGCTTCTTTATTGGCATTATTTTGTTATTATTACACCTTATTCTTTAAGGTTTAAATGAATAGATAAATAATTAATGAAAGTACTCCATCTTAACACTTCAGTTGGTGCTTTCATCAGTGATCATGATATTTTATAGCAATGGTTTGTATCTTTTTACTTTTAGTACCTTTTAATATATAAGGAATACACATTTGTTGAAGAAAAATTAGCAAACAGAAACTAAAAAATTATTCTTTATATATATATATTTTTCTTTTTGGGGT
>NW_004624825.1:8804701-8822456 GCF_000247695.1 Heterocephalus glaber | reverse complement strand
TTTTCATGGACTCCTATGAGTCTTATGTTATTCTTCTTTGCATCATCTAGCAGCTGTTGGATTGATTTCTCATGGTCCCTTACTATCTTTAAGAAATCTCTGTTTTCATGGTCCTTCACTGCAACCCTGTGTTCTATATCTGATATTCTGTCTTCAGATTCTCTTAGTCTGCTCTGCATGCTTTCAATGGAGTTTTTAATCTCTTGAATATCTGTTTGAATCTGTTTCATGTATTCCATTTCTTTCTTATGCTGGGCATTCATGGCTTCCAGCATGTTTCTGATCTCATCTATTTTCTTATCTGTTTGTGCTTTAGAGCTTCTAATCGTGTCCTTCATTCTGCTCACCATGTCTGTATTTATGTGGGAGGTTATTTCTGCTTTGAATTTTTCTAGAGCCTTATGCATCTGCTTTGTTATTTCCTGTGCTATCTGTTTAGGTTGCCCAAGTGGTTGCTTGTCAGACTTTTCTACTTCATTTCCCCCAGAATTTCCTTTTTGTGGCATGGAAGCCTACATTTGTACCTTGCTTAAATGTCTTCTCATTTTTGTTTTTGGTACTGTCCTTGGTTTAATTCCTGGGTTGATATTTCAAAATTGCTCAATGTAGGTATCTTTGTTGCTTGTGTTTAGAACCCTTGTGGAATGGTTGCTTTTCAGAGGTGTCTTCTAGATATAGCTTGTGTTTGGCTATTTTATTTTCCTTATACCAGGTAGGAAAATGACTCTGAGCCTATTTTATTTTACTTATACCAGGAAGGAAAACTAATTAGATCAATCACAACATGTTAGGCCAAAAGACATAGTCAGCAATACCATAGCATCAAGCACAGCTTAGAAAATGACAATTTGTGGTAGTTATTAATCTATCAATTTTAACTATGTGAGTTAAATTAAAAACGAGAGCCAACCTAATATAAGTTTATAATGAATAAACTCTTCAAAATAGCATCTTTCCCCTTCAGGGTGGGGAGTTAAAAGCAGTTGGGGAGGGAGGGACAGGTAGAAAGAACAGGTAAGATTAGTGGTGAGGCCAGAAGACACAGAAAGATCACACAAACTCTAAGAAGTTGTTAAAGGCAAGAGAAAATGGCAGAATGAAAGAACAAAGATGTGAATAGAATCACCTAACAGCAACAGTGAGGCTAGATGTCAAATTTACTTTTCTTTAAACCTAATGATAATCAAGAGAAGGAAAAAACGAAGAAAAAAACAGTAAGGGAGAAATCCGAATTCAGTGCATAAAGGAACAAATGGGGAGATGAGGAGCATGTGGGACAGCAAGAGAATGAGTGAGAGAGAGGGAAAAAAAGATAAAAGAAGGAAAAGAAAGAAAAGTAAAACTTTGAAGAGTAGAAAGAGTAAAAATTAAGAATTGAAAATAGGAGAAAAAATTTTTTTTTCTTTTTTGCAAATAGCACTAGAAATTATGGGCCTCCTTCAGGGTATGTCTCTGGTGTCACAGTAGGCAACGTAGGAATCCATGTGCATATACGAGTCAATGAGTCTCAGCAAGCCATCAGCAGACCAAGGACAGTGGCCTGATGTGCCTTTATCGTAGAGATTCTCTTTACTTTTCCGCTGAGCTTCAGTTTTCATTGAGGAGCCTGAGAAGTCCTCTTTCTGTTACTAACTTCTGCTCTATCTTGTGGCGCTCAGGACAAGGGTCTTTATAATCTCCTGTACCTCTGTAGTGTGGGACCAGGTAGCAGAAAAGCCAGAAGGCCAGAGGCGCATCGGGGGCGAGGGGGAGGGGGGATAAGCAGACCTCACTGTGGCGTGGGGCGGGGCCCGGAAGGGCCGCATAGCTTCAAGCTGCTCCTCTCACCTAGCCGGTCCAGCCTAGAGAGCATCCTAAAAACATTATTCTTATTCCACTTCTAGGAATAATCATATAATCATTGTTAACATTTTCATGGGTGTCCTTTTAGACTACTGATTTGGAGAGAAATACAATGCAAGCCATATGCATAGTTTTAAATTATTTTAGTAAATACATAAAAATAAATCATAAAGAAAAATAAAATTAATTTCAATATATTTTATCCAACTCAGTATACTCCAAGCATTGCTATTTCAACATTCCTGTATAAATGAGATTGTTTACATTCTTTTGTTCATATTGCCTCTGAAATCTAATGTGTGTTTCACAGAACACATCTTAGTTTGGACTAGCTGTAATTCAAGTGTTCAACAGCTAGTCTAAATAGTAGCTATCTATTGGACAGTGATACATAAAATTATAGTTCTCCTACAGAAATCAGGTCATATGAAAGCTATAGTTATGTAACTTTTTAAAATAAACTTTTAATTTTAGAATACTTTTGAATTGATAAATGTTGTGAAAGTAGTACACAGCATTCCCCTATACTCCACACATAGTGGTCCCTCTTATTAACATCTTACAACAATTAATACCACAATTAATGAAGCAATATTGACACATCATTATCAACTCTACTCCATATTTTAGTTTACTTAGATTTTACCTAATGTCCATTTGCTCTTGCATCATCACATCCAGGACATCACCTTACATTTAATCATCATGTCTCAATGGGTTCTTCCTGGCTATAGAACTTTTCCAGACTTTTCTTGATTTTGATAACCTTGAGAATTTTGAGGGGGTCATGTATTTTGTAGAATTTCCCTCCATTAGGATTTATCTGATGATTTGCTCATGTTAGATTAGGGTTATGGGTTTTGGGAAGGAGACCACATAGGTGAAGGTTACATACTCTCAGAGTGGCTTATCAACATTGATATTAAGTTTGGTCACTTGGGTTGAGGTAGGGTCTGCCAGATTTTACTATTGCAAAGTTACTCTTTTTAACCCCTTTTCATACTATTCCCCTTAGATGAAGGCCACAATGTGTGGCTCACATGTAAGGAATGTGAGTTGTATTCCATTTCTTTGAGTGTGGAGTGATGATATAAATTATTTGGAATTCTTCATATGCAAGATTTGTCTATTCTTTTCCATTTATTCTCCACTCATTTATTTATATGAGCATTAACTCATAAATATTTATTTTATACTCTCAGTTATTACTCAATATTATTTTATTTTATAACTCAAATTGTTCTGAATTTGGTCAGAGGGAGCATTTTTAGTTGGCTCCTATGTTATTTTGATACATGCCCATCAATGGATTTATTTTTGTTCGTTTTATTATTTTCCAATTCTTCAAATTTCTCCAATTTCCCCAAATCTTTCCATGCCTCAGCCTAGCATCAGCCATTTCTCTAAGAACTTTAGTTCCTCTTATTGGAAAATGATATTAGAAATCATGATCTGAAAGCATGAAGTCCTGAGTTCAATCCCAAGTACCAAAACAAACAACCACTTCCCGCCAAGATCTGAGATCTAGGAATGCTCATTGCTACTGGGGTGCTATTACTTTTCAGCTGGTAGAGCAAAGAGATACACACTTGGTTGTGTGTGCAAACCCTTGTATATATACATATTTCTACATGTATCTGTCTGTATCTGTATTAACCCAAAGATCATAACGATGTCTGTAACTTTTTCCACTTACTAATTATTATGATTTATAAACTTTTTTCCTTTTAACAAATATTTATAAATTGCTTAATGTGACAATAGCATTGCATTTTTGTTGTTCGAAAATTTATTTCATCAGCTTAGTATTGTTGGACCTTTGCATTGGTTATGATTTGTTATTATACACTTCATTACAATATTTATATCTCTTTATTGCATGCAATATTATTACCTAGGCATAAATCCTTAGAACTATAGTGGCAGAATCCAAAGTATGATCATTCATAAAGCTTTGAGATGCATGTTGTCCAAATTTTTCTAAGATTTGTAGAAATGTGCATTACTGGAATGTACTGGTATGTCAGTCAGTCATTTTGTCAACAGGTAGTATAGTCTTTGCCGATCTGACAAGAAGATAGTTTGATTGGTTTCAGAATTGCAGTTTTGATTATGTGGTGAATGGACATTTGTGTGCTTAGCAGTCATTTGTATTTTTTTGTGTGAAATGCCTATGGTATTCTGCTATAATTTTGTTCTTCTTGGGTTCATTTTAGAGAGTTAAAAAAATGTATTCATCATGTAGCTTTTGCTTTGATATATATCGCAAGTATTATAATATATTACAAGTGTTATAATCATTTGTCTTATACTTTACACTGTTTTTAATATTCAGATGTTAAAAATTGATTTGCCAAATTTGTTAATATTTCTTTCTTGTAATTTTTATAAAATCAATTTTTTTTTCCAAAATTACACACACACATACATATTCTTCCAATACTTTCATAATAAAAAATTATAAACTTTTTCCATTTGGAATTCACTTGTTGAGGTAAGTATTTAATTTATTGATACTGGTCAGTATTGATTACTGATTTCTGGATGGCTGTCCAGATGTCTTCCCATATTTATTGACATGGTTTAGAGAGCTAACTTTAACATATGCAAAATTCTTCTTTACAACTGAATAACTTACTTATAACTTTAGGTTTTCTAGTTTTATCAGTCTGAATATCTATCCTTGTATTAGTACCTCGTTTCTTTAATAAGCATAGCTTTAGAACACATTTTAATATCGAATATCCCTCATATTTAACTTTTTATTGGATATATATCTCATTTATTCTCCCAGATAACCTTTAAAAACCATTTTTACAAGTTGCAAAATAAAAATCCTTTTCCTTTTTGACTGGAAATGTGTTTCAATTTATGGATTCATTTGCCAGAGAGTTGAGTCTATGGGCAGGTAGAACATTTATTTAAAGACCATGGACTATTAAAGAAGTAGTATTGGAGTATAAGGAACACTGGTGTGGTTTTATTAAAGGTTTTCCTAGACATTAAGCTTTCCCCACCCTCTTTATTGTTCCAAGCTATCTGGGAGGAATGGGCTAAACCAATTATTCAATGCACAGTAGCTGGAGAAGTTTTATTTTCTGAACTCCTGTAGAGAGTGGAGGTTATTTGAAAGCATTTTGCTCTGCTAGGATATTTTTCCCACTGTGTTTGTGTATAATGAAGTCTACAAATGCAGCTGTTCCACAAGGACAATGAAAGCAAAGCAAAACAAACAACCCTTTCCCTCAATGTTCTACTAATATGATTAAACACCTGCAGTAACAATCCATGTTAAGTAGTGTGAGGAATAAACGATCAAACAAAGAACCCCTTCCCCCCCCCGCCCCCAAAGTCTCTGTACTCAGGAGGCTTGCGGGCCAGAGCAGAAGATAAAACAGGTATGAGAGGAGTGCAGTACAAGGCCAGCAGTGCTACCTTCATAATTGGCAGATAGTGACAGTGGCACGATTGCAAAGTGGGAAGCAGTATTGAGTTGGCAAGTCATCTTTCATAGGGTGGGGGAGATGTCCTGATTTATAGTGTCTTCTGGTTTTTGTGGTATAAATGGTATAAATATTTTCACCTTGGGCAATTTTTTTTTTTGGTACCGGGGATTGAACTCTAGTCCTTGTACTTGCGCAGCAGGCGGCGAAACCACTGAGCTAAATCACCGACCCTCAACCTTGGCCAATTTTGAACTGCCAGTGTGACTCCACTGAACATGGAAGAACTGTACACAGTGTGCTGCCCTGTGGTACTAGCTGGGCCAGCATACCAAGAGAGAGAAGGGAAATGGGCTTTGAAAGATGGTGAGCTTCAAAAGGTAGAAATGGAGGTGAACATATTGTGGGAAAAACAAATAGCAGGAGTGGAATTTCAGAGTTGGGAAAATCAGTCTCAGGTGGAATCTGAGTGTTTTCAGTTCCTTGGAGAGACACCTTCGGGAGATTAATCAGGCAGCACTAAGCAAGGTGCATCTAAGCAGGAGAGGTCAGAAGGAAGAAAGAACAGAAAAATGTCCATGTAATAATCAGATACAGGTGTTACATTTGTCCCTGGTTCTCACTACACTGGGTGATTTGAGGGGAAATTTAACCTAACTTTTGAGAGGTCATTTCAAGAGTTAATGAATAAAAAATTAAATAAATAAATAGTAAATAAATGTATTTTGTTTGGGTAGTTTATTTTTTAAATGATATCTTTATTAGTGTTTTTACTTACACCTTCTTTGATTGCAAGTGATAGAAAAATCCATACCAAAATAGCTTAAGGAATGAAGAAAAAAGAAATTAATAATGCTGTTGGCGTCCCACCCAACTCTTTTTTTTTTTTCTTTGCTGAGGAATTGAACCCAGGACCTCATATTGCTAGGCAAGAGCTCTGCCGATGAGCTACAGCCCCAGTGCCCACCCGGTCTGATGTGCCTAAAACATCAGTGCACACTGCTTACCTTGCTCCTGCCAGCACCTGCACTGCTTTGGCTGAAGCTTTTCTCTTACTGCCACACCCTGCTTGGTATGCAGATCTAAGTGCTGGAGAATAAACATTCCCATTTCTAGGAGCTGTCCTCGCCAATGACATTTAGGACATGGGGTGTCAATCCCTTAGCTCCTTTAGCTCTCAGGTGCAAAAACTTGGGGGCAAGTATTTCACATTGGTTCCTGAGTTTCCCGGGCAGGATCCAGTTCCAGTTTTCTCTGGTGGCAGCTGAGTTGATAATACCCTCTTGTTGCCTGACTTCCCTTTCAGTCTCTCCTCCCTGTGCTCCTTCCACTCCTCCATGGATCACCTTCCATCCAAGCCTTTCATACTCCTTGTCTGCTTCTCGAGAGAACCCAAGCTAGGGCAGCTAATGTGTGCAAAGAGAAAGTCTTAGGTGGATCTGCTCCAGTCACAGTGGGATCTAGGGCCTCTAATCATGTTATCAGGATTTAGTTTTGCTCTCTGTTTTTAGGGTCATGGTCTTCCCTTGTGGTGGGAAGGGAGTTGCTGGCAGCCCCAGGTTCACATCTTGACCTCTTACATTTCCAGCAGCCTCTAACATTTCCATATAAAACTTTTGGATGTGGCATGGGTAATGTGCTTACCCCTGAACCAATCGCTGTGGCTAGAGAGATAAACCATGTTAAATGGTCCGGGGGCCCACAGGTGGGTAGACTTTATCCAAATTTAAACATGGGTGTGAGGAGAGGAGTCTTGGTTTTTCTAGGGGAGATTAATCAAGGTGTCATGAGAAGAGGAGATAGTTGTGGAATGGGCAAAAACTATGCGTCCACACCACGATTAACTTTACCCTCCTCCTCAGGCATCAGATTCAGAGATGAACTTGGTCTTGAGATTCAGGTCTTATTCACATGACCTTGTGTGCTTCTTTGATTCCACATGTGGGAAGGTCCATCAGCTGTGTCTCCAGTCTCATCAGTTCCACTTGCAGTGTCTGTGTCTACCCTCTTCCTGTCCTGTGGACTGTTCTCTCCTAGGCTCTTGGAGCAGGTGGCTGTCTGTTACTGAGCCCTGGGGTTTTTTGTAAGGCTCTTTCTGTTACTACTGTCACTGTGGCAATTGTAATAGTGCAGAAATAGACAGCAGAGTCACTGAGTGTCAAGGCTGAGATGGTGAGCTTGAGGACTTCGAGTGCTTTCTGAAACACTACAGAGTATCGCCCTTCTTTTGAGCTCCAACCCTCAGAATTTAGTCCAGTCAGGTAAATCATCTTTCCACTGGTTGGCTGTTGGTACCAGTACATTATGTAATAGGAAAAGCTGAATGTGATTTTGCAGTCTATGGTCACAGACTCTCCTTCTTGTTTGTACACTACATCTGTAGGCTGATCAATCCTCTGAGCATTGCTGGAACCTGAAGAAAATAAAAAAATTAAAAATTCAAAGACTTATCTGTTGACGTTCACATGGAGGCTATTACCAATAGCCAGATTTTGACCCAGAAAATGAAGTGGAGAATAGCATAAGCCATTCCTATTCCATCTTCTTTCGTTAGCTGCTACATGCTCCAGCCTCTAGGGTTGGATTCATTACCAGAGCCGATGAAGGTCACAATGGCACACAGGAGAGCAGGCAGTCTAGGGTGCATTTCTGAGGCTCTTCCCACAGTGAAATGGCTCTTGCTTTGCTGGTCCCCTGATTGGTCCCAGCAATGTCATTAGAGCTGTCTACCATGTGACCCAAAGTGGGGTTGCTACTGCTGAGAGCCTAAAATGGGATTTTTGCATATGCAAGTTTAGTCATGTCACCACTTCCTGTGTTTGCCCTCCAGCTTCACTTCCTCTACACCTGTTCCTTTTCTTTAATAAGCACAGAACATGTAGCATATTTTAAATTATGGAAGACAAAAATATAACCCACCTCCAATCTTTAATCCCTCCCCCATGTCTAATCTCTAATCTCCATCTCTAGGGGATCCATCTCTAATCTCCTCACCCAGAGGTGAACATTGTGAATGATTTTTTTTTTTTGGTACCAGGGATTGAACTTGGGTCCTTGCGCTTGCGAGGCAGGCGGCGGAACCACTGAGCTAAAACCCTGGCCCTGTGAATGCTTTTTGTGTGTGTGTCTTTTTCCTTGTTTTTATAAGCAAATATGCAGACTTTAAAGAAATTAGACTTATACTAGAAATCCTTTTTTGTTTAACATTAGATATATGAATATTCTTCCACACAATTTAATTGTATTTGGAAATGTGTTTTCTTTAAAATTTTTTAAATTATAGTAAGATTACTTAACATGTGATCTACTTAATAAGTTTTTAAGTGTTTCATAAATATTATTACACTTGATCTTAGCCAAAAGGCTGAGAAGCGATGTGTTTCATATATATTATTGTTCACTATGTGTATAGTGTTGTACACCAGATCTCTAGAGCTTTGTCATCTTATGTGGTTCGTCTTTGTGCATATTCATCTTTGTGCTCATTCTTCTTTGTGCTCATTTATGCTCACCTGCTCCAAGATCCTGGTGACCACCATTTTACTCTTTCATTCTGTGAATGTTTATATTGTATAGGTGGAGTCATGTAGTATTTATCTTTCTGTGACTGGCTTATTTAACTTACCATAATGTTTTTAAGATTCATTGATAATGTCATATTATGATAGTTTTCTATCCCCCTAAAAAAATGCCTGAGATAGTTAACTTATGATGAGCAAAAGTTTATTTTGGCTCACAATTTTAGATGTTCCAGTCAAGGATTGGGCATGTCCATTGCCTTGAGCCTCTGATGGGGGTGCTGGATGACAATGGCAAGGAGGACATGGTGAAATGAATTGCTCACTTCATTTCATGGCCAGGGAACAAAAGAGGAGAGGTAGAGACTTGGGTCCCACAATTCTTTTCAAGGACATACCCCCCAGTGACCTAAGGACCTCCCTTCAGACCCCATCTTCTAAAACTTCCATCATTTCCCAATAGCGTCACCTTGGGAACCAAGCCTTTAACATATAGGCTTAGGAGAGACATTCAAACCATAGCCTTCTGCCAAACTAAATCCTTCTGGCCTTGCCCACAAAGGTTCCTGTCTGTCCCACAATGCAAAATACATTCGTTATATCTTGAGACCAGGAGATAGAGGGACAACAGGCAGAGTAGGGGATGGGCCTGAGTAAACAAGGATAAGCCTTGGGAAATTGGAGCACCAGAGACAAAGTCCTAATTGGAGCTCAGAGGGCAAAAGACTAATAAAGTCTGCTTTCCTGATGTCAGAGGTTTATGTAGCAACAACAGAAACTGTATATCTTCATTTTCATGTGCTTGCCAAGTTTGAAAATGGCACCAGGCAGCACCTGCCAATGACAAATTGTCCCTTGTGCACCCACCAAAATCACTCACCAAAGGCTACATATAAGGTCCTAGATTTAGGTGTCTCTGTGGCATCCTTCCATGGAGCTCCTTTGGCTAGTGAGAGCTTTCCTGTATTCTTTCTCATAAACCACACCTGGTTCCTTCCCCACTGTTGTTCATGGATCTCATTCTTTGCCATCTGCAGAATGAGGACCTGGAGGGAGGAGTAAATTGGCTACAATCTCGAGTCCTCGAAGTCTTAACTATTCCAGCAATGCTAAAAGTCCAAGTCCAAGGACTCCTCCAAGACACAAGGCAAACTTAACTGTGAGTTCCTTATAGAAAAAAATCATATATTTTCAAGATAGAATTTTGGGACAGGCACAGGATAAACATTCCTATTCCAAAAGAGAGGAACAAGAAAATAATAGGAAGGGATCAGCACGAAGCAAGATCAAAATCCATCAGGGCAAACATTAGACCCCAAAGTTCCAGGGATAGCATCCAGGATCCACCATGGCATGAGGTAAGTTCCCAAAGGTTGGGGCAGTCCTGCCTCTATGGCTTTGGTCCCTGTAACCCACAACCCACATGACCTTTCTTTTTTGCAGGCTACTTGTGGCTTCCCTTGGGAGGTATTGCACACTGCTAAGTCTCCACAATTTCCTGGAGTCTCCAATGTAGTGTATCTTTATTCTCAGAGCTCTATGCATTGCCCACGGGGAAACAAATCTCACACAGGGCGACTCAGGCCTTTTTGCTGAAACGATTCGGCCATGGAAAGTGTGTGAAACAGATTTGCATTCCTACACCTCTGAGCCCGTGATGGATGTGGGAGATTTCTGCGATGTCCTTGAGGTTTCTTTCCTATTGTCACGGTACAAAATACTTGGCTTCTTTTTATTGGTGAGAGCAGCTGCACTCTCCTTGGCTGCACTTTTGCACATATTTCTTTTCATGTCAAATTGCAAAACTTTAAAATCTTTCTACTCTGTTTCGTTTTGCTCCTGATTCTTGGTTAAATGTGGCTAGTAACTCTCATTCCTCAGCCTGCATACTTTTCTACCTTGAACTTTCCTCTGCCAAGTTAACTACTCCATCGCTTTTATGCTCAAGTACCCAGGAAGTATCTGGGAATGGACAAAATCGACATAAATTCTTTTCCATGGTGCAAGAAGGGCAGCTGTTAGTGGAAATTCCAATAGGGGTCTCATTTTCATCTGAGACCTCATCAGTTTGGTCTTCACTGTTGGCATTCCTCTCAGAATTTTGGTTTCCTGAGCCATTACCAGAGTCACCCACTAAGCTCTGCTTATTACATTCCAGGCTTTCTCTAGCCTGCTCCTCCAAACCTTTCCTATAGAACAATTCCAAAGGCTCCTCAACATCAAGTATAGCTATAGCCTGCAGCCTCACTTCCTGGTACCAACTTTCTTTGATAGTCAGCTTTCTGTCAGTAGGACAAAATATCTGAGATGATTAACTTAGGAAGACTAAAAGTTTATTTTGGCTCTGGTTTCGGAATTTCCAGTTGATGATCAGGCAGACTCATTCCTTTAGGCCTGTGATGAGGGTGCTGCATGACGATGGCATGGGGCATGTGGCAGGGCCACCTGGTCATTTCACCTCATGGCCAGGAAGCGAAAAAGCAAAGGCAGAGACTGAGGTTTCACAGTTCACTTCAAAGAGAACTCACTGATGACCTAGGGACCTCCCACTAGGCCCGATTTCCTAAAGGTTCCATCACCTCCAAGAGCACCACACTGGGACCAAGCCTTTAACACGTGGGTCTATGGGAGCTATTAAGCATCCAAACAACAACCACATATTGTAGACTTTCCTTTATTTAAAGGCTAGATACTATTCCATTATATGTATTCCAGTATTTCCATATCCTTGTCAACACTTGTCTATTTGTTCTTTTATGATAACCATTCTGATAGATGGAAGGTGATATCATGGTCTTGGATTTGCATTTTTCTGGTGTATAGCATTGTTTTCATATGCCTTTGGACATTTGTATCTCATCTGTGGAAAAATATCTACTCAAGTCCTTAACTTACTTTTTAATCAGCTTACTAATTTTTTAACCAGTGACTTGCTGAAGTTCCTTATGTATTTTGGATATTAACCCTTAGCAAGAGGATAGGTCCCTGGATGGCCTTGGCCAATCCTGTTCCCCTAACTTCTGCTTTAGTTCTCAGAATATCCATAGAAGTCAACATCCATGAGAAGCAAAAATTCAGAACAATACAGAATGTATCCTCAGTCCTCCCAGAACAGGATGTTCTGCAGTGCTTGAGCTCGGTGAACTAGTAATGCTCAAGATATAAAACCCAAGCTCGCAGGATCTTTCAGCTGTGGTGTGTTATTAGGGAGTTGCAGATGAGATTCCATGTGGTCTGGGCAGCTTTCTGAAACCTTAGGGGATCAGCTTGCTTAAGCTTCTGTTTATTTTTGCTGTCTATCTGTAGCAATACATCTGGATTGCCTGAGTTGTTATGCTAGTGTTGTGTCTCACTGGACCTAAATGATAAACAGCCATGCATGCCTTACCAGAGTTTGGGTTTAAAATATTTTGTCCCACTCTGTAGGCTGAATTTTTACTATGCTGTTTCCTTTGTTGTACAGAAAATAATTTTAGTTTGATATAGTCCTCCTTGGTTAGATTTGTTTTTGTTGCATGTGTTTTTTGTTATTATACCATAAAATCATCTCCCAGACTAATGTCAAGAACTATTTTCCTATGTTTTCTTCTAGTATATTTGCAGTTTCAGGTCTTACATTAGAGGATAAAGAGGGCTTCAGAATGAAGAAGTTTTCAGTCAGGACTAGGTATAGACAGGGCTTGAGGAAATTGCATATATGTGAGAAGGGACCTTTTGGTCATGAAGTTTCCTAAAATTCAGGAGGGTCTGAAAGTAAATCTTTCTTTAATTATCTCAGTATTAGTTAGGCTTCTGACTCTTAGCCTTATCATTTTATGTCCTAAATTCTGGTGTTTGATCAGTCTTCAGGCTTGTCAGCAGAGTTTCATTGTTCTCAGAGTCACGTTAACAAGTATTCTCTTCCATAGTTCAGAGGAGAAACAGCCTCCTTAAAATGTTCTAGACCATTAGTTCTCAAGTTTGGTGGTTGCACATTAGAACTCACTGGAGAGCTTTAAAAAAGTATTGAAGGGAGATAGGAGAGAGGAAGGGGAAGTAAAAATAATTAAAATGTATTATGTACATGTATCAACTCCTCATGATGAATGCAATCATTATGTACTACAAACGTGTACTAAAAATGAATGAATGAATGAATAAATAAATAAATAAAATATTGATGCTGAGCCCCAGACTATTGTAGGGACACATCCCAGCATTCCCAATTTAATACTTAAGTGAACAAATGACATGAAAATGAGAATGGTAGCTCTTAAACAAATCTAAACATAAACAGGCAGAGTTTCTAGTAGCAAGGAAGTAAATTAAAGAATATGTTGGAGGAGGGAAAAAGGAGACATTTTGAATATTTCTTTGATTTGGAAAGAACCAATTTTACAAAATCTAACATTGGGATTCAAAATTTGAGTGTAGTAAATATTTGTGATGTTCCCATAAAGGTGATTACTTTGGTGTATAATAAGTTCACTGGTAATTACTGAAGTTTGGCCTCCAAATACTCAAACCTTTACTTTTCACTCAGTTTTCTTCTGGGCTCTAGATGGCTGGAATAGTGCCAGAGGCCAGCAACTCTGAGCGATTGAGAAAATTTTAATAAGGACTCGGCATTAGTGTCAAGACTAGCATTTTGAGATTTACATTTCTAAACCAACACTGATAAAAATTCTATCTCTTGGAATCATAGTATCACAAACAATTAAAATCAAAGGGTCTTTTGAGCTCATCTAAAGCAATTTTATTATTTTGAAGATATGAAAAAAAACCCATTAGAACTTTTTACTTTTGGCCAAACAAACAAAGACAGCTACCATACATACTTCAATACCATTATCTTTTTCTCTTTCCTTATTACCTGGTCTTCTCACTCTGAATTGACATGGTATAAAAACAAAAACCCTAAAATTCCTCCCTTTGTAGGTGTCTTAGTTACTTTCTTCATTGATGGAATAAAATACCTGACACCTGCAACGTATGGAGAGGTTTAATTGGGCTTATGTTTTAGAAGTTTCAGTCCTTGTATGGACAGCAGGCTCCAAGACAGGAAATCATGGCAGAGAGATATGGTAGAGGAGAGCTGATCATGGCATGGCAGACAGGAAGCAGAGAACAAAGACAGGAAGTGAGGAGGGAGGTGGAGGAGGCAGGGAGGGAGGCCTTCTAGGCCACACCTCTTCCTACCAGACCCCACAGCCTAATAGTAAGTCAGCTATAAGCCCCCATAATGCCATCACCTTTCAAAGGCCCTGCTATGATCACCTGAGGCTTTAGGGGCATATCTAGATCTAAGCCATAAGTGTAGGGGTGGAAAACTTGCTTCCTTCTACCCTTCTAGGTTCTTTGGGTGATCTATAAATTAAATCAACATAAGACAAATTAACAGGAGAAAATCAATTTTAATTACATACATGTGTATGAGAATCTCACAAAGATAGGAGACTCAAGGAAGGAGCCAGGTGATTGAGACATATATTATCCTTTGTTATAGAAAGGAATAGGGGTTTTAGTTTTTGGGGTTTAAAAAAGAGACAAATTATGGGGAAGTGAGAGGAGAAAATATATGGTGAACAAATGTTGCTTTACTAAGCAGATAATAGGTAATAAATATTATTTTAGAGTAGTTCTCTTCCTGGTATAGATGTCATTACTAATAAAAAATTCCTTTACAAAAGGGGAAACTTTTAGGCAGCTAAGGGAAAGGTAAAGTGCTTTTCATGCATTGGCTGGTTCTCAATTTCTTTTAGTTTAAAATAATCAATATAATAATAATTAATATGCCAAAGTGGCATATTCAGGGGTGATATGCTTTGAACCCTTCACTTGTTTGAACACTTCACCTGCATTGCATGGGATCTTTCTCTCTTTCTCCTTTCATTGTACCTGAAAGGAGTAATGATACTGTCAGTGTTCCTATTGACTTTCACTAAGTTATGTCTGGGAGTTTTTATTTCAGGTTGTAGAAGCACAGCAGATATGAAATAGTTAGGAACAGACAGAAGCATAGTCCTTAAACAGTCGATCTTCCTGGCAGGTAAGCCAGCCTTTAAGCTTATGAAGTGCTTTTCTGGGAGGTCTTGATTGTGAGATAAAGCTTGTTCACCAAGAAGGGAAGCTTGGAAAAGTGTTAATAAATACAGTTCCATCTTGAGGCAGGAGATTAGGAGAGGGCAAGTTGGCTGGACAAGTGGGTATGACCTGTCAGTTATGGAGACCCAGGACACATTTGCCCAACACAAATTCCAAGCCCTGCACCTGGAAACAATCAGAAAGCATATCTTCAATTCTTCTGGCATGAAATAAAGCAGGTTTTGACATGTCATCTTAGATCTGACATTAGGCTGAAGAATGAGAGACACAAAAGACCCCCACCATTTACCTCATGATTTCTGCCAGCTTCTCTCAGTGGCGTGTTCTTACTTTGCAGAATATACTTCTTTTTCTACATAAATAAATGTAAGCCTTTGCTGTCTTTTTCTTGCATATCTTGTCCAGTTCTTTATTCAGGACAGCAAGAACCCAGAAAGAATTCTTGAAGAGTCTACAGGAACCCAGCATCTGGTAACAATTTGCTTTATATTAGAGTGAGATGCCTCCAAGATTCTGGTATAAGATTATCTATCAGTGTTACTTGTGTTTTTGTTAGTCTTCATGAATGTCTGTATTTTTTTATATCAGTAAGAAGAAAATTAAAATGAAACAAGAAAACAACAACAACAACAACAT
This sequence comes from Heterocephalus glaber, assembly GCF_000247695.1. The sequence goes on along the minus strand of NW_004624825.1, from coordinate 8,806,933 downwards.
CAGCAACCTCGTGACTCACATTTCTTTGCCATATGAGTTTCTCCACCGTGGGTGTTTACATCCTCACACCCACTGGAAAGTCCCTAGCTCTAACATGTATTCCTTACAGAAACTGAAAGACAAAAGTATGTGCTGTGTTTAGACACTAGTTTGTGAAAGACAAAGAATTCTGTGGGGCATGATAGAAACAAATTATCTTGAGTAGACTATTAGGAAAAATTTGGACTTTAAGAACACTACATGTGAAGGCTCAGAAGGAAGTGAAGAACATATTTTTGAAACTGAAGGCAGGGTGATCTTTGTTAGGTAGTTATGAAATTGTCTCATAATTACATGGAAAGAAGAATTTGTGGTAAATTTGATTATGGAGTAAAATAAATTTCCTAGCAAAGTAGTAAAGGAACCCTGGATTTCTTCTTGCTGCTTACAGTGAAATATAGTAGAAGACAGGTAATTTGAAGAAAAAAAATGTTAAATGGAGAGAACCAAGTAGATCAATCTGATTTTTCAATCAAACTCTCTAGTGGGGAAAAATGCTAAAATTAAGATGTTGAAAAAGCTGGGAGTATGGACATACAATTTTTAATTAAAGCTTCAGAAAGATTAAAGGGTAAAAGCATTCAATTGCACAAAGGGATCTTTAATGAGATTAAGGATGTGCCATATAGATCCTCTCAATCAAACCAAAGGATTTATAGGAAGATTAAAGTATTATCTCTCAGCTATCTGAACAACAGCCACAGATATAGATTGTCTGGAAAATATCTGTGGGTGTACCTTTCCCCCCTGATGGCATAAAATTCACAGAAATCCATGGGAAACACACAAAGTTCTTGGGAAAATTATTTTAGCATAAACGCTACTAGCTTAGACTGAAAGGAACAGAGTACAAAATAAAAGGTGGCTATCAGACCTCCAAATTCTGCTGGCAGGAAGGAGGCTACTCGAACTATTCAATTATAAATATATGTTACCTTTCATGACAGAGGATGGGGAAGGGTGACTCAGAGGGTGGAACTAGAGTCTCAAGGGTAAACTGAGAATAATTCCTAGGTCTTAAAATCTAATCAAGAAAATTTCCACATTGGCTCAACTGGATTTCAGAGCTGATATGGCCCAGTAGTTCTTTCTTATCTTCTCTCCTCCTCCCTTTGAACCAAAATAGCTATAGCTATTATCCATGGCTTTCCTAGTTATGTCTGTTCCAACACTGTGTGATGGATATATTGAAGGTATGTCACTTACTTCTTTAGTTTTGCAACTTAACAGATGGAAGTGAATTGTGCCCTTGTATTAGGGAAAAACCTGAATCTTAGTCTTGACTATCTAGAGTCACTCACTTGCCCACCATCAAAAATGTTTGAAAGCCCATAAATATGGAAGAAATGAATTTATTTACAATTTGACCAGATTGGAAGGACAGCTAGTCCACCTCATCAAGTGCACAGAAGCATTCCAATTTATAGAAGGGGTAGATCAAAAGTCAGGACATGTATATGTAGATTTATCCAGGCTTTGGCCCACCGGAGGGCTCAGAAAATGTTGACAGTGTGGTTCTGTTGAAACCACTTTATTGGAAGGGCTGGGGGTGGAAGTTTCTGCCTTCCACAGGAAGAAGCTGGAGAAATAGCTAGTCTTTAAAAATGCTATTTTAAAATATCCATTTTAAGTGCTTGATTGGCATTCCCCCTGGTTTGATTCATTCTATCTTGAGGGATCTGAGGCACCATGTCATCTGGTCAGTGATTGATTGCTGGTTTGCTGTGGAGGTTCCATCAAAGGCAGCTGGAGTGTAAGTAAAAGGAGCCAGATGCTTGAGCCTAAAAACAAGTACCCTTAGAGATTGAGCCAAATACAAAAAGAAGCCAAAATCAGGATGTAGAAAAAGGAGCTCCTAAGCAGGGAAAGATTAGGATTAAAAGTCTCATTTACACTTTACACTTTTTTGTTAAAAATTAATAGGGAATCTTATTAAAAGCAACTTTTGCCTCTAGAGTTAGAGCAATTAGAAAGCCAAAGGTAGATAAGGAGAGAGAAACCAGACCCAGAAAGGCACCAGGTGTGCAATTACCACAAGAATTTATCAGAAAGAGTTAACAAAGAATAAGGAAGCCATAAACATAAAAGACCAGGGTAACCAGCCTCCCTTACCCACCCCTGACAAAATGCAAAGGAGACAAAGGATAGCCACCTAAGGACTCTTATTTAATATGTAAAAGACACACACCTGTA
>NW_004624825.1:8737035-8766885 GCF_000247695.1 Heterocephalus glaber | reverse complement strand
AAAAATGTTCAACATCACTGGTCATTTGAGAGATGCAGATGAAAACAACACTGAGATTCCACCTCACCCCAGAAAGATTGGCTGCTATCAAGAAATCAACCAATAACAAATATTGGCCGGGGTGTGGGGAGAAAGGAACCCTTCTCCATTGTTGGGAGTGCAGAGTGGTGCACCCACTGTGGAAATCAGTATTGAGATACCTCAAAGAACTAGGACTAGAGGTCCCATTTGACCCTGCTATTTCCCTGCTGGGTATCTTCCTGAAAGAATTAAAAGAATCATTCCACAGCGATCTATGTGCACCTGTGTTTATAGCAGCACAGTTCGTAATAGCTAAAGTTTGGAAACAGCCCAGGTGCCCATCAACTGGAAACTGGATAAAGAAGATGTGGTTTTTTTTTAATAAAATGGAGTACTACTCAGCCATAAAGAACAAAAAACTAGAGCCATTTATAGCTGAATGGATGCATATTGAGACCGTATTCTTAAGTGAAATACATAGAACACACATATGTAAATACTGAATAGTTTCTCTAGTGTGAGAAACTGAAAGTGTAAATAAGGATGAAAATGATTAAAATGAATAATTGATAATTTGAAACAGGAAATGGTCCAAAGGTGTAGGGGTGGCAAGAGGGGAAGGGAAATGGGAAGAAGGGAAAGGAAAAATTATGAGAAAGAAAAAAAAATGTAAACAAAGTCTATGTAAATAGGGAAGGTTGGTGGGGGTGAAGAGCACATAGGTAATGGGGGAAAAAATAAGAACTAAGATACATCATGTTCAGGTACAAACACCCAATGATAAATGTAAATGTATTGTATACCTAAAATGTACCAATTAATATATAAATTTAAAAAAAGGAAAAAACCCTTTCTTTGATTGGTCCTGGGGTTTCCCTTGGATGACTTGCATGTACTTAAGCATTGAAAATTGAGAGAGCCATAATTTTGGCCTGCCTTTTTTTTCTCTCAGTTCTTCTCCTTTTCATCCTTTTCCAGATCTTGATTGTTGAATAGAGAAAAAGCTGTGTCCAGTTATTGGTCCTAGGAGTCTGGAGACTCATCTGAAGTGTTTATAATTTGTGCCAAATATCTGGAGCCAATTGACTAATGAAATATTGTCCCATTAGTGCCTGTCCCTCCTTGGAAGATGGATCTATGCTTATAAATTTATGGAAAGCTTCTACTAATTGGCTACAAAGACCACTAGATTTTCTTCTTTGCCCAGTGTAGCCTCTCTCATCTTTTCATAATTAACAGATTTCTTAGTGTACCATTTTATTCCCCTGATAAGAGCAATAATAATTTTAGACCTCATATTTAGTCCATCTCTAGCATTATAGTCCTGGTTTGATTCTTTTGGAAGGACAGTAACCCATCTAGGGTGATTCCAATCTCTTTATGTAGCCTCTTCTAGGATTTTTTTAAAAATTTGGAATACAGGAAGTGGCAAAGACAAATCGAACATCTTTCCATGAGAGATCAAAAACAGGGGTCAAATTTTGAAACCCATCTGCAAACCTACTAGGATCTTCTGAAAATTGACCTAATCTTTCTTTTGCACTGTTACATTTCTCTGTCGCTGAAAAAGGAAGCTGGAATCAAGTTTTGCCTTATACTCTCAGGACCTTTCTTAGGGACAGGATGAACTGTGAGTTGGAAATGTAAGAAATTCTACCCTAAGTGTGTCCTGAGGGGCTAAAATCTGTCTAAGGGGCATGAGGAGGGGGCTGGAGAATACTGAGTCTCTCTGGGGAGGTAGCCTCTGATGGAGTTTCTGAGTCACTTCTGGTTGTCATATTGTTATGGGGAGCAAGGGTATGGAGAAAGACACTTAAATCTGGGCCGCAAGTACTTAGATTCATTTGCCTGGCTGCCATCAAGAATATAAGAAAAGCCTATAAAAATGAGATTATTCATAATTTGGCCAAATTGAGAGGACAGCTATTCTATTCCTGAAGCTCACAGAAATACTCCAATTTATACAAAGGGTATAATGAAAAAAATCCATATATATGCTTTGGACCACCAGAAGGCCTAGAGAATGTTGAAAATGTGATTCTGTTGAGATCTTTGTGCATGGGCTGATGGTGGAAGTTTCTACTCTTAGTATAAGGAAGATGGAGAAATAGCTTGTGTCTTAGCTACTTTTCTCATTGCTGAGACAAAATACCTGACATTCAAAGTTAAAGGATGAAAGGTTTATTTAGCTTACAGTATGTAGAGGTTTCAGTCAATAATCAGCTGGCTCCAAGGCAGGGTGGCATAGCAGACAGGCATCACAGAGGAGAAACAGTTCAATGGTGGGAAGAAGGTAGCAAGGTAACAAGGGATGACCACAGCTCTTTCTATCCCTTATATCTTATCCAGGCAACAGTATGGCAACCAGAACCCAACTATTTCAGGGGTAATAACAAAATCTAATGGTTCTAATATAATGACATCATCATGATTATTATGATAAGGTGTTATATTGTCCTTAATCTTGTTTTCTCTATAAAACTTTATAATTGTTGTTTGTTAATATTCTAAAGAGATTCAACTTTTAAGACACAATGTTAGTAAGAAATAATAGTTCCCTGGTCATACTATATAGTTCAAGGTGCTTAATATTTAGATATGATCATAATATTAAACCATTGCTCCAACTAAAATACTAGTTTAACTGATCTCCTGGGTATTCAAAAACTGAGAGAGACCAAAGCTAAAATGGTAACTGGGCTAAGAGGATAGTCAACATTTTGACCCTGGCCCTCCAAGGTCAACAAGGACCCAGGACATGAAGGGATCTTTCTACAAGATCTTACAACTTTGGTGATTCACCCAACTGGACCCCAGAGGACAGGAGTAAACCAGTGGACATTGTGCTAAAAGGAGGGTCATTAAAAAAATGTTTCTATGGTCTAGTACAGAACTTGCCCTACTCTGACAGATGATACATCTGACAAAACAAACAAACAAACAAACAAACAAACTAAAAGAGCTAAGAGGGTCTGTCCATGGCCCCAAAGGTATTGCCTAAGGAGCCTTCACTGACCTTGATAGATAACAAGAGGTTAATTTTAATAACATAGTCTCACTTTAACTTGATCTCGCCACTTCAGTTATTCAACTGTAATAGACTGTAAGCCTTTGAATTGAGGCAATGAATTTAAAGGATAGCTGCTTAAAAACTTACAGTTTAAAAACTCCTCTTCCCCATGGCTTGGCACGCCTGTTACCTCGTTGCTGGGGCATGCTTGTGCCTTTTTACAAATGTAAAAAGCCTTGTCAAGATCTTTTGTTGCATAAGTGCTTCATTATCTGCACTGACTAAGTCTGGGGGCTTATTTCCAACAAAAGGAAAGCATACTCCACAGAATGAAACCTCAAGAGAGAGTTTGACTTGGTGTGGCCCTGTCTGTTTTAGACCAAAGGACACTTGGGAAAGTTCCAAGATGGCAATTCCCAGTAATGAAAGTACACCCTTAATGAAAGTACACCCTTCAAGAACATTTCTTGAAGAGCCAGAGATGACAACTGCAGTGAGTTCCAGGGTTGGCTTTTCTTTTGTTTTCTGAGAATTTTGAGTATGATCAGGGTGGTAACTTACTTTTCTTCTTTTCAGTCAACTATAAGTCTCCATTTCTATGTAGGAGGTGGAGTTTGTGAGCTTATATAGGTCTAGATGGAGGCAGCATGGCTACCATATGATGCTAATGATATTATAATAACTGTGGGGTTACTCTTGGTTGCTCTAAAGCAATCAGATCACATGCTCCTTGGAGGGCAGGAGCATTATTTTTTAGGCTCAAGTCAGAATGTTAAGGAAATATGGTGAGATGCTTGTCTCCAAGAGCCAGAAGGCATCCTATCTATTGTGAGCCTGTGAGCCGAAAGGCAGGATACCTCCCACATTGTCTATCTTTTGCCTCACAATTTTGACTTTGACTTGAGGCTATAGAGGATAAAATTATTATAGATATGTGTGAATGGGTTTTGCAAATGGGAGGGATGTAAATCACTGATGGCCAGACAGTGGGCTATAGTGGATAGAGAGATTACAGCTTCCTGATATCCATATCCATGTGCAATGGGAGGGACCTGTGACTTGCTCCTAATAAAAAATATGCAAAGATGATGACATGTCACTCTGTTATTATGCTACGTTAGAAAAGATTATGTCTTAGCAGACTAGAATGAGAAATTCTTCCTTTTTGTTTGATGATATAAGTGATCATATTGAGGGAGTCCTTGGGCAGAGGACTGCTGGAGACTTCTAGGAAGTGTGCATACATGTAGAAAACAAGAGCTTTCAGTTGATAGCTAGAAAAATAAAATCCAGGGTCTGCAGTCATATGACTGCAAGGAAATGAATTCTGCTCATAGCCTGAATGATCCTGGAAATGCATTCTTCCATAATCAAGCCTTCAGATTAAAAAAATGCAGCCAAGACATACCTAATTTGGAGCCCTGTGAGATCCTGAGCAGAGTACCTCATTAAGCTGTGCCAAGCTCCTGATCCACTAAAACTGTGAGATAATAAATTTGTGTTGTCTTAAGCTACTAAGTTTAAGGTAATTGCTTATATAGCAGTAGAAAATTGATACAGCATGTGTCATTTATTTAAAGTATTTCATGGACCTATGACTAAATATATATTCCATATCATCTAAAGTAGAGGTTGTCTGTTGAAGTATTGGTTACAAGAGGTGCTCTATGGTCAGTTTTTGAAAAGATTGCCATCAGGAGTTGCTGATAAGGCTACAATTAATAAAAAGGTTATAATGGGACTATTTGAATAGGGGAAGAATAATAGTCATGTGAATCACAAAGATTAAATACTTTTTAAATAAGAGAATGTGTAGTAGTAGAGAGAGAACTCTTGTTTTTTAACTGTTTGTTTGTGGGAGGGTCCTTTTGAACACCTGGTGACAGTTATAAATCCATTCCTACTGATATAAATGGAAACATATGCAAGTCCAAACAGAAAATATGGGTTTTTCATATTAGGTGCTCCAGAACTACAGGCATGAATGGTTGGGTGGCTTCCATAGTGATCTTCATGAAAAGTAAAGAGTGAAATTAGATTACCTCTGGATATGTGAACAGTCAAGGGAGTATTTATATAGATATAGAATATTGTAATTAAATGTGGAAGCAAGGGAGACAGATATGACATCATAAATTTAGATTTTAGATATTTATATTTCTTTTCTAGAAAAACAATGGTGACATTAACATAAATACTGTACAAATGTAGCGTAAGAGAAAGACTAGGAGAAACCATGAATCAATCTCTATTACTTCTATACTAGACAGAAGTGTCTCCCTTATTTCCTAACCACAGTTATTCAAGGGCTATGAGTTTTCTATCAGTAGACTTTATTTATTTTTAAAATTTATTTATTTTGCTTAAATTCTTTTATTGGTACATTTTAGGTATACAATACATTTACATTTATCATTGAGTGCTTGTACCTGCACATGATGGATCTTGGTTCTTATTTTTTCCCCATTAGCTGTGCAGCCTCATGCTCTGCTGCTGCCACAGCCACAGGGGTCAGCATGCCACCACCCCCAGCCACCTGCGTCTCTCATTCAGCGCCTGCTCCCGGTGCTCAGGGGTAACAATATATTCAATTTTATGTATCATATATATTTTAACAGTATATATATATATATTTTAACAATTTTAACAATATATTCAATTTTATGTATTATATATATTTTTTCATAACAGCAAGAGTATTTCTAGATGCACAACATGGTTCCATGGTTGTATTTGTGTAGAAATTGTCATGATTTACTTAACCATTCTACTACAGATATAATAAAATATTTTTTTGATATAATAAAAAGTAAAAATAAAATACCTCAACATAATTAATTATGGACAGTTATGATTTTTTCCTATAATTAAATTCATAGGAACAGAATCAATGGGAAAAGCACATCACCTCTTTCTCTTGTCTCTTCCTCTCGTGCGGGAGATGGTCAGAACACAAAGTGAGGGAACGTTTCATCACCGGCCCTTCGTATCAGAAGCCTTCAATGCACCAAAGCACTCTTGAGCTCCTTACCTAGGCATTGATTATTTATAATTTTTCTTTAAAGGCTGTATCTTTAAATTGCAATAGTGATTCATCAGGGTGTTATCATCATATAATACAGAAACAGGTAAAAGAAAAAACTCAGCCTCCACTCTGCTCCAGACTCATCTTTTTCTGACAACTGCATGCTCCCTAGGTAAACACTGGTGAAAACCCATGCATACTTTCCTGGAGGCTTTTATATATGTAGGATTTATTTTGGTTTTCCCCCGTGGATAATTGATTTTTACAAAGAATATTTTTCAACTTTCCTTCCCCAATATATTTTAAACATTCTTCCAGTCCAATGAACATTGAGCTAATATATTTTTTCTAACAACTGCATGACGATTATGATACAGCAGATTTGTTGCCATTGTATCAACAACTTAAGGAGGACTCAACTGTATGTCTTCTAGTCTTGGTTAGACTCATGCATCTGAGGTCAGCTTTACTGACCTTGCCAGGACTTTCTTACAAATTTAGGGCTTCAACTGGGACCAGGCTGACTTTTTTCTAGCCCATGTGGCATGGGTTCTAGCCCATGTCCAGGAGGCAGCCTAGGTTTATTTACATGATTAAATCAGAGCTTTCAGGTAAGTAGGCATGAAAACGTAGAGTATTGAGAAATGGGCTTTGAGCTTGCACACTGTCACCTCTGCTATATTCAGCTGACCAAAGCAAGTCACATGATTAGCCCAGGTTCAAGGATGGGGACTCAAACTCATCTTTTCTTTAAATTTTTCTTTAAGTGTCTTTCTGTGTAGCCCAGGTTGGCCCCAAACTCACCATTGTTTTGCTTCACTGTGTTAGTTACCTTTCTCTCTCATTACTAAGACAAAATACCCAACACCCAAAGTTAAAAGGGAAGGGCTTTATTTGGGTTACAATTCTTAGGGGTTTCAGTTCGTAATTGACTGGCTCCAAGGCAGGGATGGCAACAAGCAATGAAGAGGAGAAACAACATGACTGCATGCAAGGCAGCAAAGGTAACAGAGAGTTTAACAGCATATTTTTGCCCCTTTTATCTTTTTTGGGGGGGGGGCTGCACAATTTGACTTTTAATTTGCTGCACAATTCCATCACAGCTAATATTTATGTGGCTACTCCTTATGCCTTTGCAGTTTCTGCCTCCTTGCTACTGTATAAGAAACAGAATTCTATGGTCTTCAGTTTTGTAGGCTGTCTCACATGTTTTTAATCAGTCACTACTACTGCTTGAGGAATCTGTTGACATAACCTCTACATCATCTTCATTTTCTTTATTAGGCCCAGGAGATTCCAAGAAAAAGTCATTACTGTGGTTTGGTGGTAACATATTCATCGACGTATCATTTGACTGCCATGGATACTGTGGAGCAAGGACATCTGGTCGTCTACCAGCTGCAAGGGCATCCCCTGGTAAATGACCATTCACACCATTCGTGGAAGGATTGTTCATCTGACCCAGCAATCCACTTCTCATCTCTAAATCAGTTGGGTACAGCTTTTGTGGGTCTCCTGGAACTCAGGTCAGTGGGGCACACACAGCATTACTTGCACTAATCCTATGTGCATACTTAATTATTTCTTCAGAGGAGATAGCACCTTTTCTTGCTTTTTCTATTGACTTGAGTTTCTCTTTTGCTTGGTAAACAGCTGTTGCCAGTATTTGTTCTGCTTCCTTTAGCTGTTTCTGTAGTTGCTGAATATCACTGTCTCTCTTCTCTTCTTTTTCTAAAACTTGCATTTCTTGATGGCTTTTGCCCTGATTAAGTGCCAATTTCATTAGTTCCTGAAATTCCCCGTCTTGGTGAATTAACAACTCAAGGACCTGGTTTTCCTCCCCAGCCTGTGACAAATTTTGGTTTCTTGAAATTGCCAGCATTTTTATAAGTTCCCTCGACAAGACCTCCAGATCTTCAAGCACAGACAACAGACACTCCCGCATACTGTTTCTGCCTGCTGATGCCGAGCTGCCTCCCAGCCATTCCTTTTCCTCTTCACCACTCGAAGAAGCCTTGCCCCTTTTATCTTCTGCAGACTACCGGGATTAGGGCAATGCTAGACTAATCACTTACATGTAGTGAGTGATTTAGTAATCACATGCCCTTAGCCCTAGCATCACACATTCCAGATTCATCTACCTCTGAAAAAGATAGTCCCACCTCATCGGCATGAGGCTTTGGGGGGACATCTAAACACAAACCATAACACTCACCCTCCCAAGTTTTGGGATTATAGGTGTGTATCACTGTGCTCAGCTTTAGACTTCACCTTTTCATGGAAGTACAGCAAAGCCATGTTGAAAAATGCATGGTTGTAGGCACGCATATATATTTGCGACTATTTTTTTTTTTTGCGCAATCTACCACATATGCATATTCCATTATTTAAGCCATCACTCTACTAATGATCGGTATTTAAGTTTTTAGTATTACTTTTTCTAGGCTTTTAGTGAATATTGCTTGAATTAGCTTCCATAAAACTTGTACTAGGTTACATATTCATCAGCAGTGTATGAGAGTTTCACCACATCCTTATTATCCTAGGAAGAACCTTCCTCTCCGAAAGATGCGTCAATTTGTTACACAAAAGTGCGATATCTTTTCTACTTGATTTTGGATTTTCTTAATTATTTGTGAGGTTGAATTTATTTCCCAATGTTTATTAGCTATTTTAATTTTTTTTTCTGTGAATTGTCTTTTCATGTCATTTGAATACTTTTCTGAGCTGTTAAAATTTATTATTTATTTATAAATGCTCTTTATTTTTAAGAACATAACCATGTCTGTTATAAAAGCACAAGAACTTACATTTTCTAGAGGTCATCTGGCCAATGACTTTTGTTATCTAGGGTAGCTGAATACTTTTCAGTACCTTGCCCCTAGAGCAAATTGTGTTCACGTCATATTGAGAACAAATCTTGGCAGAACTCTGCTATACCTGTTTCTGTAGTAACTTTTTGCCTTTCATGAGTAAATCAATTTTCTTTTTTTTTTTTTTGGTATCAGGGATCGAACTCATGTCCTTGGGCTTGTGAGGTAAGCAGCAGAACCACTGAGCTAAATCCCTGGCCCTTATTTTTTACTTTTTACACAGGAGAAAACCACACATTAAAAAATAGTGGAGAAGTTTAAAAATGCTGTGGTATGGAGACAAGATACCTTTTTAAAATATATTTTAGGAATATAGATTGAACTTTTTATAAGCACAACACAGGGTTAGATGTTGATTGTTGTGGTGGCAAAATATGAATTGGACAAATTTCCTGACATAGAAAATATAGAGTCCAGTACAGAATTGAGTATTATTGAGTTCTAGAAGGACTCAGAAGCCAGGCACAGTGGTACATACTTATAATCCCAGCATGTAAGGAGACTGAAGAGGATCCCAAGTTCAAGTCCTGCCTGGGCAACTTATCAAAACCTGTGGAAAGCAAAAAACAAAAAAACCAAAAACAAAGCACCCCCCAAATCCACATGGGCACCAGGCATTGTATCAATATTCACAATAGTAGTAAATATAGTGTTATAGCTCACAGTTATTGAATGCTTTCACTATGTCAGGTAACATGATTTTTCATATATATTTATCTTATAGTTAAATATATATATGACTATTTTGATTAGTTTAAAACAAGAAAAAATTTATTTAAAAGTATTGCTATGTTCACAGTACTTTTTCAATTCATAAGTATGAAAAATTTATTACTGTGCAAAATTTTGGGTTTTCAAAAAGAAGTCTCTAGGTTCAGACCCATACACTAATAGGACATGGGATGAAATATCTTTGCTGAGGATTGACACAAGATGAAAAGTGTGTGTGTGTGTGTGTGTGTGTGTGTGTGAGATTGCAGGATAAAATTTAAGAATTAAGCTGTTTGAATATGAGCCTTAATCTCAGTTTCTGACCCATAACCTGAGTCTATCTCGTGGTCTCCATGTTTGGTGCCTATTTTGAGATTTCAGGTCTGGTAGGAGGAACAAGATTCCTGCAGAAGGTCACCAAGGAGTTTTCATGACAGTCATCTCTGGAGAATGCTTGCTGGGTATCTAGTGATTCACTCAGTCTTTGTGGGCTCTTCTGGGAGGTAAGAGACAAGCCCAAAGCCACTGTGATGAAGCATATCTGGGCATCAGCTAACTACACACACTGGAAACAAGACAAAACCAAACCAAAGCAAAGCACAAAAAACACTTTGGGCATCAGCACTGATGCCCCTCCTCCCTCCTCCCTCACTTACAAGCCCTGAACTGCAGGGCAGAGGAAGCCAATCAAGGAGTCCTGGCTGGGAGCTCTTAATCCCTCAACCCTCAGTATCACCCTCCCCAACTCATTTCTGATGGAGTCAGAAAAGGGACAAATACATTGCTCCACTCAATTAAAGACGTGATGTGAACAAGACTTTCACTCATCATCACTATGGTCCTCTCAGAGTAGGGCAAGAGATACTTGCTGAAAACATGATAAATATGAAAGACATTTGAAAAATATCCTTGATGTAACAATTGAAAATGCAGAAAGACATTTGCTCCACCTTTATCAGGTTTCAAGTGCTTGTGAAGTTGAGGAAACACTGACTAAATCTGAAAACAGGTTGACTGCTGTCAGACAGAAGATACTGTATTTCAAATAGAGATATTGCACTATGTTTTAGAGTAATTCTGCTAGTCATTTTATTTTTTAAAAAAATGTTTTTTTCACAATAAAGAGTGTCTTTTCCTATGTTCCAAATTTTAATAGAATTTGCACAATCCTTTTATATTGATTGAATACAATGGACCTAAATCAGCAATGCTACATTGAGCAGCTTACTAATTGGTGAGGGGCAAGGTTGGTGAGTCAGAACAGCCTCTTAAGGTAAATGCAATTAACACTTACAATGAATAATCTCACGTCTCAAACAACTGAGTGAAGTTTCTGTAACAAATGCTTCTAGCTCCTAGTTAACTGGTTTTGGAACCATTAGGATACTTTTCAAAATTACAGGAAGCTTTTTGATTTTTTTTTTTTAGTTAACAGAGGTAAACAGAAAACTTTGTCATCAAAAGATAGAGCATATAGATCTAGCTTATATTTTGTGTTAACTGGCATGTAACTATTCATTAACTACTTCTCTTGTTTACCTATATGCAAGTAATGAGTGTTAATGGAGCACTTACCATGTGCTGGGCATTGTTCTATGTGCAAATAAATATGTTCATCCTCTAGAGCAACTCTGTGAGTAGCTGTTTACTATGCCATTTGAAAAAAACCCCCAAACTGAAGTATGGAGAGCGAGTAATTTGTTCAGGATCACATGGCTAACAGATGAAGGATCTGAACCTCAGCTGTCTGGTCTAAAAACCTGTGCTTTCTTTGTTTTTTTTTTTTTTAATCTCTGTCCTATATGGTTATTTCATCTCATTAAGCAAAAGCTGATTGTTAAATGTGTGTTTTCAAGTCTCAAAAGTCTTTGATCAATAACCCTAAAATTTCTGTGAAGTTTCATGCAGAAAATGGTATTTAGCTTTAACTTGACTTTTAATCAGAGCAGAATCAAAGATATTTTGAGCTCATAAAAATTCATTTCCACAAAGAGCTCCTTGGGAGAGAGTACACATCTGTTCACTGGGCCATTATTTCAAAACTTCAAGAGGATGTGCAGGCTGGGTCTTTTCAACATTGCACTAAAACGTAACTCAGTGTGATGAGATCAACAAGCAACTTACATTTTAGTAGGCAACAATAGGGAATAAAAAAAAGACTCATTTTTCTGTTGAGCCATTCTGACTTGCACTTGGTGATGCCTGCTGATTGATGACCCACTTGCTGAGCCAATTCAATGGAAGAATCGACAGAGATGTGTACAAACAATGCAGGGAATGGGGTGTCTATTCTCTTTTGAAGTGATCCAGTTTTGGGGTTAGATTTATGATTTTCCTCTTTTTTTTTGGCAACAGCTCATATGAGGTTTTTAAGAAAGTGGAGAATGAATGTTTGTTAGGCTTTGAAAATCAATTGTTCAGAAATTCCAAACCATATGCTGGTCAATAGGTTTGATGTCAAAACAGAAATGATTGATAGAGAGGAGGACATTTCTTAAGAGTGCAGCTTGCAATTTAACTCCTTTGAGTGCCCTTAAGGGAGACCAATTTGCAAGGCTGGTATTTACTATTGCATTTGACTTAGTTGTGGCATTTACATAGTAATGTTTTCAGTTTAACTTGGGAATGTTATTTTAAATCCTTTACATGCTGCATATAAACGTGTCCAAATGAGTTATCTTATGTGTTTACTGTTTTGCAATGTTTGTCTATGTGCCTGTTTGTAATTGCTGTTTGCTAATCCCTGCCACTGTTGTAATATACTGTCAACAGGGTCCCTTAACAGGGAATATGGTGCTTCTCTGATGCCTCTGGAACACATTCTTGTATTTGAGACTTACACCAAATTCTCCACAAACCCAAGCTATTTCCTTGATTACGTATCCAGGTTAGTGGTTTTCAGTTGTGTTTTAGATTCCTTATCTTTGAAACAGCACATAACCTTTGGTAGGCCTGAAGGAATGTGTAATATATGAGAAAGCCATTTGCCACTTGTGTAGGAGTGGGCTTGAATTCAGCTGACGGGGTACACAGAGATGTTGTGGGTAAACATTTTGCAATTTACTCAGATGTACAAACTAGGACTGCTTTATTTTCTATAATGACTTAATTCTAACTACAGTAATCATTTTGCCTGTTATCAGAACACTTACTTTAAGTAAATGTTGGGTTTATTCAGTTAAATCATGGTTTTCTAAATCAATTCAAAATTTTCTCCACCAGTTCAGATTTTCCCCTTCCCCCTTCTTGGAATAATATCTAAGTTCTAGAGGCCTTGAATGTATCCTGGCATTGGTTGGGGTCACCTGGTCCATACTGAAATCTGCTGGGTTACAGTACTTTGGGCCTAGTCTGGAACAAGATTGTTTCTTCCTGTCTAGATGTTTGAGTGCTCATAGCTCTCTGATTGTTGGTCTGTGTCCGTTTTTTGTTTTTGTTTTTGGTACTGGGGATTGAACTCAGGACCTTGCGTTTTTGAGGCAGGTGGCGGCACCACTGAGCTAAATCCCCAGCCCTGCTCTGTGTCCTTCAAAAAAAAAAAAAAATCATAGTATTTGTACCTATCCAGGTCCACTAAGGCTCTCTCAATTAATTTCTATTTTTTGTGTGTGCATGTGAAAATTCAGTTTCCTAACATCAGTCTGGCAGAATGTGGTTTCTTGTGCCCCCTGGGCCAATTGTGCTACTGCACAACTATCTCTGCTTGGGTGGAAACATGCAAGGCTGCTGTCACCAAGCCTAAGAAGAGTGTCACAAGCAACCTCTATTCCCAGATTCTTAAAAAACCTATTTGTTGGCAACACTATTCCCTCTTCCCACTGGAATGGTGGAAGGGATTATGGAGGTGAAGCACAGAGATCTTTATCAATGTCTTTCTTTCTTACTTTTGTCTCTGTAACACCTAGAAATATCCACAGATCAAAAACATTGCATGAAATCTAAGGTTGCATAATTGATCTTTGTATCAACCTATATCCTAAAAGAACTTTTTAAGGTACAGTTCCTTCCTGAACTAGGACTGCACACATACAAAGTAAGAGTTCTACCACTGAGCTACAACCCAGTTCAGGTGTCTAAAGGTTTTCTTTCTTTTCTTTTTTTTTTATTACAGCTACATTATGTACGCATGATTGCTTGCTTGTGTGGTTGAATTCAGTTGCTAGGTCAATGATACTAGTGACCCCCCCAGCCTCTACACTAGATGAGATGGTTAGTCTTTCTGGCATGGCCAGTCCCTCGACCTGATACCCTGAGTGTGGACTGCCCATGTTGAGTCATCTTATTAGCAGGAACTATTAGATTGTCCCAAGCAGTCCACCATCAATAATGAAGACACTCCTATAATTCAGGAAATTCCAAAGATTTAGAGATTATCTCCTAGGAGCTGGTACAAAGGCCAGACCTATCTTTCAGGAAGGCTAAATTCCTTACTATACATTAGGAGAATCACAAATCTCAATGTCAGTAATGTAAATTTTCCCATTGTCCCTCAGGGTCTGGCTTACTATAACCTTTCACCATAGTGTAATACAAGCTTTGGGGTGCTTGGTCTAGCATTGTTGCTGTGGCCACTCTGCATGCAGATGTACTCTTTGCAGTTTCCCATATTGATATCTACCTTCAGTGAATTCCCTTAAAGTTTCTATATTGTCCCAAGTCATTAGGCTAGAGCCTCAGTCCAAGAAGCACTGCTTCATGTGCTTCCAAGCCTCCCCAAAACTGACTTATGTCTGAGCTACTTTCTCATTGCTGAGATACAACACCTGACACCCACAACTGTAAGGTGGAAAGGTTTACTTTGGCTTACAGTATAGAGGTTTTAGTCTATAGTCAGCTGGCTCCAGGGCAGGGTGGCATGGCAGAAGAGAAATAGCTCATGGCTCAGTGGCAAGAAGGAGAGAGGGAGTTATGCTCTTCAAGGCCATGTCCCTAGTGACCCACCCCTTTAGGTGAGGCTTCAACTCCTAACATCACATTTAGCTGTAAACATATCAGTGGACCAGTCCGTGGACTAATCCACTGATAAGTATTGCACTTCCATGCACCAATTACCTTGCAAAAATCCCACCTATGAGCACATCAGGCTTTGGGGGAACATTTAGTTATAAACCATAACAAGCTATAGGATGTGTCACTGGAAGTATCCACACTTGAGGGTCAGCCTAACATGGATTAAGATACATACCTGATGGCGAAGATTCATTCATCAGTCAACCAGTTATCACACTTTTTTGTGTGTGTCATAGACTATTTTGAACCTAGGGCACTTAATGGAGCTCAGAAGTTAATAGAAAGATAGACATTATACAGATAATATCACATAAACACAGAAATTATGATAAGGCCTACAAAGGAAATTATAGTGTTTTTTAGAGACAGTAAAATGGGAACAAATTTAGATTGGATGACAGGAAAGTATTTATTGAGGAAGTGACATTTAATCCAAGATTTAAAGAAGGAAAAATATTAGCCAGTTAACTGGAAACATTGATATGATTTGAGTTTGTAAGAATGGCATGACATAAGCTTTAAATTTAGTTTTTGATCTTCCTTTCCACTCCTGCCAAATGAGGAAAATGTTCCTTAATTAAACTTGAGATTCAATGGCCCTTTAATCTAAGGCCTTTACTGGGCTTTGAGGTTTAAAAAGAAACTTAGTGAACACACATAGGGAGGTTGTGAAGAAACATTCAAAAGGAAGAAGCCGCTGGGAAGTTTTCAGTTCATCTCATGCCTCTTTTCTATCTCTTCAGAGGCTCTTTTCTACCTCTTCAGAGGCTCTTTTCTATTTCTTAGGTGCCTGTGGAATCTGGCTCACGAGAATCATTGTGATTTCACTCCATTCTTGGGTAAATCATCAAGACTGGCTTTATTCTTGCTATGCTTTAGATCTAGACCCCCACCCCCAGGCTCATATGTTCAGAGGATGGGCTTTTGGAAGGTGATGGAACCTTGAGGGCATTATATCCACCAGCAAATTAATCTACTGAAAAGTTCAAAGCTGAACTTTTCAAAGCTGCTGTTGGGGGGTAGGATCTGGTTGGAAGAGGTAGGTCCCTGGAGTCAGGACCTAGTAGGGTGTATCTCCTTCCCTGGCACCTCCTTTCTCTCTCTCTCTGCTTCCTGGCTGCCATGATGTGTGTAGCTTTCCTCTGCTACGCGCCCCCTCTGCCATTTTGTGTCTGCTTTTGAGCTGGCTGTCTATGGACTGAACCTGCGAGCCCAAATAAACCTCTTCTCCTTTAAGTCGTGGATGTTGGGTATTTTGTTCCAGTGATGAGAAAATGACCAAGACAATTCCTTTGTACAGTTAGGTTTTCCAGGCAAAGAAACCAGAAGTCACGGTAAAACATTGTGAACTGATCCTGGCTGGGATGGGCAAAGTGTGAAGCAACAAAAAGGTTAAGTGTTTGGATACTTGGTTTAAACATTGGAACGGAAGCCACAGTGGGCCTTGGAATAAACCCTGTGAGATTCGGGAGTGTGTAGTGACATGAAAGAAAGAGGAAACCTCTTTACCTAGTCTAAGCAGATAGGGATTTGGGAAAGGATGTTAGATGTCAGGACCATTAAGCTGGCTGGAGAAAATCTCTAGGTGAACTTACGGCTTCAATCACCCATACAAATAGGCCAGGAAGGAGTTTGCTGCTCTGTCCCAATCAGAGCTGCCCTCAGTGTAGCAGCCGCAGAACATGCAGCTAAACTGACCTAAATAAGTTACTGCTGTGGCCCAGTCAAGAAACAGCTACTGCTGTCAACCCTAGACCATGCAGCCCCCACATCCCCAAAACAAAAAACAGAACAAAACATGAATGGCCCTGCTTACCTTGCTCTTTACATTGTTTATCTCCCAAAGATTCGGTAGAAAATAGGTCTGCATATTAGCTGTAAGGAAGCCTGGGAAATATAGTTACTAAACAAAGTTTTACCTTGGGAAGGCAGGATCCACAGAACATAGAACTATCAAGGTTGAGATGGTGTTTGAATCCTTTCTGGAAGCCATTAATGACAGTTGTTCATTAAAGTCAAAATGAGTTCCCAGAGAGATATAACAACACAGATGGGTTATAGGGATAACAGAAAGATTCTAAGAACAGGAATTCTCAGTCTTAGAAGATAGAGTGAGAGGAAACATAGTGAAAGTATTTAAAATGTTATAACAGACAGTGGAAATGAACTAGATCATTAAAACAGTAAAACTGAGGTCTGAAGTTGACAGGTTTAAGGGCGTTCCATCACACCAAAGCCTCATTCTTACAAGTGTCAGCCTGGTTTTAATTTATCATCACTTGACTTTATGCATAAGTGAATTTAGGGATGATAAATGACAACTAGCTTTTAAAGGTAATTGTATTATTGATAAAAGAAAAAAGACAATTAGGTTTACCAATCACTCTTTTGTCATGCCATATGGTTGACATTTATTTTTGTTTTTACTTATTATCTAAATCAGACAGGGCGATTTCCTAAATATTTATATGAAAAATTCTTTGAAAATGGCCAACCATGATAAATGATGGGAGCCAGGAAATTATGAAGTATTAAAGAATTAAGGAATATGTGGCTAAACAACAGTCTCCTGTCTGAGTTCTAGATGTGCTTGAAGAGGCACTGTTCGTTCTCTCAAGTCTCTGAATGGCTCTCTCTTGTCCACTTGTGTGCACAGGGGAGCACATCACTGAATACTGGAGGGGATTCTCTTCAGGTCTCTGGGGTTCTGTCTCTGTCCAACTCTTTCATCTTGAGTATCCTATCCTGAGAACTTTTGTTTCATTAGTATCCTCAACCCTCAGTTCTGTCTCCTCAATGTCAGAGAACCCACTAAGTTCTGTCCCAATTTCCTCTCTGTGCTTTGGTCTAGAAACTCTTTCAAGACAGTTAGCAGGGGCAATATTAGAGCTTACCTTATTTGGTCCCTGTCTCCATGGAAACACTGTCATTCATTGCTTGATATATAACATCTTGAAAACTTGTTCTATGTAATTTGTGTCAGACATTTTTTTCCTGGTTCTTTTAACTGGAAGGGTAAATCTGGTCCTTGTTATTCCATTTTGTCTGTAAGCAGAAGCCCAGACAATATTATATTTAACGGTTGTATCTATTATACATATGTGCCCAAAAAGCCTAGGTTAATTTCTGATAGATATGTGGTTTTCTTTCTCCTCTCTGCTCTATCAGCTTGATACAAGGGTGCAAATATCTCTAGGGGGAAAAAAAGAGAAATATATTATTAATCTACTTGGTATGGATTTGGGAGAGATTATTAATACATATTTTAAAGAATTCCTTGAAAACTTAAAAAAATAAAAATCGATACAAAACAACAAAAAAAATTAGGCAATTATTAACTTAAAAAATGTTGTGCCAGAAAGGAAATGTAATTACAGTACTCAGGTTGACTGGACAGTGACAACACTCATTTGGAAATAATCATGCATACACTGACTTACTGGGTTCACTTGATTGTGAAATAATATGTTGGGAAGTGAAGAGCAGTGGTGTGCTACCAGAGAAAGAGGTGAATAGAAAATGTCTAATATGATAAAGGTGTAAGTATACCGTTTAGAAATTGCTCAAACGGAGTTTGATTGGAAGGCAGGAATAGAACATGATACTACTATTTTAGGGGGCAGAGAGTGCTAAGGAGGGAATGAATCTTTGAAATATTATTCATTTTGTCGATAGGTGCAGGTAGTATTTTGATTTTACATAAAATGACAGCTATAATTTAACATATGCAACTTACTCTGTTGAGTAATAAGAACGATAATAACATTAATATTTATGTTTTGACATAAAAATTCCACTGGGGTTGGGAATAATAATGTAAAGGATCCTTGAGGATGTGAAGGCAGAGGGCCATTGATTTAGATCCACTGGGCTTGATATTTTGTTTCACAAATGTCCACAAATGCAAGTTTTTATTAGGGAAACCCCCGTGTGGGAATTCAGAATACGGTTTTTCCAAAGAGGCCAGAGTATTTCCCTGGAGCGTCTCTGCTTCCCAAATCACACCATGTAGTCAAATTCCTACCATGCTTCTCAAAGTAACTCTATTTTCCCACTTCCTCATACTATTTAAAAGGCCAATTGCCAACACATCTTTAGAAATTTGGAAACTAAAATTATTAAGTTCTTATTGTTTGCATTCTACTTTCTTCTCTCAAGATTTGGGATATTAACACATGAGTGAGTATAAACAAACTGTGGTGGAATTAACTCAAATACTAACAAGAGATATCATGTACTGCTATGTACTAGGGACTGTGTTAAGTACTTTGCATATTACTTCATGCAATCTCCACAATCAGGATTAGGTCCTGTGGTCAACTGCTATTTTCTTTTATAGTTGAGGAAAAACTGAGACACAAGTTAAGCACGTAGTTAAGATCATCCAGTTAATGTATGTCAGGACCAGGATTTTTATACCATGGCAATTTGACTCCAGAGTCTGTATATTCTATTTCCAATGTAAAAATCATAGATTGTTCTCTTTAATATACTTGATGATGATGCTACAGAGATTACAGATGATCTAGAAGGAGGGAGTATTATGTTTCAAAAATTTAAGCTCATATTATCTGTCTAAAGATAGAAACAGACAAGTGTGAAAGGGTAAGTACAAGAAACAGGTCTGACATTAGGGTTTGGGTACAAGCTCCAGGTGCATGGGGCACACTGTGCCCCACAGCACAGAAGTAGGTGGTAGTGTCTCCGGGCTGGGAAACTGTGATGTGCAAGGAGCTGTGTCTTTCTTTTGTGTTTATCAGGGCACTTAGTCTTTCATTCTTCTTCATCTCTAAGCTCAGTATGAACAAAGAGACAATGCTTCTACTAGATTTCTGTTGCAACCAATGTAAAGTGGTTATTCCTTTTGAATAACTGCAGTTGATTGTGAAAAAGTCTCCTTCTGGGGCACTCAATTACTGAGGACTTTGCTCTACTTCTTTTTTTACCACTTACCTCTGTTCTCAAAGACATTATCAAACAGAAGATATCATCATTATAAAAGAGGCTCTACACATTTCTTTCCTTTACACATTTGCTAGAGAGCACTCCTGATTAGACATTTGGAGTATCTTGTCTCCCTTCCTCAGAATTTTGAAAAAAATATCCCCCCCCTTAGCCTTTTGTTCTCACATCCAGAAAATTTCCAACTTACAGCTTAGCTGAAGCCACAAAGTAGCCAAAGGAACCTGTTGGTTCTTCACCATTATTATTCCAACTGAAGTTCACACAGGTCTCTGGTAAAGGATTTTGGAATAAAGGTTAGTTCATCAGAGGAGTCTTTTATTATTATAACTTTTCTATGTTTACTTTAGAAGCCAAAAGGTAGTCATCACCATCAGAGACAGCAAAAATGCACGTATATGCACTGTTTATGGGGTTGAGAAGAGAACTATCCACGATCTTTTAACTATAATGCCCACATTGCCCCCTGGTGGCAAGATGCACAGACATTTATTAAGTAGGTCAAATACTTTGAGAGGAGAGAAAAACAAACAAACGAACAACCAAACTCAGCATCACCTAAACAGGATGCCAGAGATGGGGTTGAGGTGGAGGGACAGAAGTCCAATGATTCTTTGACTTCAATCATGCAATGTTCAGCTATGTTAGATTAAGTAGAGTAACTATTTCACATTATGTTAAAAAAAATCCTCAAGGACAAGTGTGTTCTCTGTCTTAAAGGTATCATTTCAAATATCCCTGGTTTCTGCATAGAACATCCCTATTTCTCCATATGATACTATTTCAGACTCCTTTAGTCTTATCATTCTTTTCTGGACTTGTTATACACAGTTTGTCTGTGTCTTCAAATACGATTCAAATATTATCTTGTCAAATGATTACTTTATTCATCTGGTTTCCACTCATCATAATTGTTGTCTATGATTCAGAAGTTTTATCATGCTGGTTAATCATTTTGAACTTGAATTAATTGTCTATCTTTGGGCTTTGTTTCCATGCAATACCTCCTCTATTGGAAGTGCCCCATAAGGACTGGATCTAGACCTCCTTTCCTTAGCAATAACTTATTGAATCTGGGTAGACACCAGGCTCATCAATTTGGACTTAAGGTACAGAAACAGAAGTTATACATTATTTGTTACTAGAACTATAAAACCCTGTAGGATTTGAACCAGAGTCTTCCTTTGGCTACTTGGGTAAAATCTGACAGGGTTACAGTGAAATCTAGTTTCCCAAGAGAAGAACTGAGTATACATCCACAGAGAAGTAAGTTCAGAAAGAACAGCCAAATGATGATTTTCTTCTTCCTGTGAGATCCAGCTGTATTTCTTGCAAATGGATTTTATAAGAGTCTCAACTATCCTTTCAGAAAAATCTTTTCCTTGAGCTAGTTTGGTTGAGTTACACAGAAATAGTATAAATTCCAGGTCCTTTGATCTCTTGTTGCATACATTGCAATTGATTTTTATAAAACTATTGCATATATATATTCATTAAATTTAAATTTTTGTTTTGATCCATCTTTCTCATTGTCTGAAATGATTTTCAGCTATAATTTATGACATAAATAAACACATTAGCTACCAATCTCAACTTTGTGCTATTTCAGCTATTTCATATTTGAAGGGCATGTCTTATGTGAATTTACATTAGCTGTGAACGGGCCAGGATGAAGGATAAAATCCTGTAGTACAACAATGTTGGTGTTTCTCTACACCAAATGTATATATGTGGACATATATGGAGTTGTTGGAGATTAAATTTATCTGTATTAGACGTGTGCCACTGACCTCTCTTACCAGCCTCTATATATGGCCATTTTTTCAGCTGAAGAGCCACCAACCATAACATTATGTGGAATGGCAAAGTGGAAAGATGACAGTTTGGAGCAAATTGGATTTGAGCTTGAGTCTTACTAGATGCTGGATGCTCCAATGCTCAGGGTCCTCATCTGTAAAATGTAGATGATAACACCAAACATTGTTTTGTAATGAGGATTTCAGATAACATTGAGTGTTAACAGAATATAGTTGTTAAGAATGCAGGCTTTGGTCTAGTCTACCTATACAGTATTTATAGGTCAGCTCCCTCTTTCTGACTCTGTGTTCTTGCACAAGTTATCTAATTTCTGTGCATTTAAGTTTCCTTACCTTTAATATAGGGCTAATACCTACTTCATGATATTGTGGTGAAGATTAAAGGAATGTATGCAAAGCACTTAGAACAATACTTCATATATATCAAGCATCTGACAAATGTTGGCACTTATTGTGGATAGTACAAGAAGACCTGTGATAAATACATTACTCAACAAATGATATATATTATTTTTAATTTTCCTAATTATATGAGAAACAAAGTTGTCAAAAGTCTTGTAAACATTTGAGACAATTTAAGTACACAGAAATTTCTTGAGTTTAGCAGCCTTGTTTTAAAATGTCTTTAGAGAATTCATTCTAGCTTATATAGATGACTACATAATTTTCTAGGAGGTCAGATATTCTGTGTTAATAATCTGCTGCAGAACATTGCTAGGGGTCAATCTTTTCCATATCCATGAGCTTGGAATTCTCCATAGATTTTCAGAGATTTTGCTTAAAGCCTCTCACATTATGCTTGCAAGCTCTTTTCTTTCTTTTGTATTCCTGGAATTAATGTAAGTGATCAGAAATCTTGATTATTTTGAAAGTATCTGAGTTCTTGATAGTATCTCTTCATTTGTTGTAGTTTTCCATTTCTTCACTTGTTTCCTTTTTCAGTTGGAACTACTGTATTCTGCTTTATGAAAAATAGAGCATGAAACCAGGAACTGAGACAGTTGTGCTTTTGATGTCTCATTTAAGAAATCATTCTTAACCCATTGGAAACTTATTCCTGTTTTTTTAATCATAACATTACAACTGTAGTCCATGTACTTAAGTTCATGACTCACTTTCAGTTAGTTTTTTTGTGAGATGTTAAGCAGAAGCCCCTGAGTGAGAAGACGGCACAGTGATGCTGCTGAGGCTTGGGTTGGGTGTGCTGTGTGTGGTCTGGGTGGGTCAAACCCTGTTAGGATGGCTAGGACCAGCGGAGAAATAGCCCTCAGGGAGCAAAACTGCTAAGGTGGGACTTGCTAGTTCCAAGAATGCTTTGAGTCCTCAACCTACCTTTCTTACTTCATCTGCATGTTATATTTGTGTGATTATTTTAATTTCTGCTTCAAAGATGAGAGACTAAGCCTCTGAAACATCAATTAAATTGGCCAAATTTTAATCACCTTGGCCAAAGTAGTACAGTCAAGACTGGCATCCAAGTCACTTAGATTCTAATTCCTAAGCATTTTGCCTCAAGGACAAGAGAGAGCTGACTTAACTGAGAGGGTCTGAGACCCTCTTCCTAGACCCAATTTTCAATCAAAGAAACCCCTGTGCACTGTAATTAGAAGAACCCATAGATGACTTTGTTTTTCCTATCTTCTAATAATGTTCCAATAGGACTGCCTGTGTGAGAGAGAACAAGGCTCCTTGACTTGGGTTTCCCAGCCTCAATGCAAACTTTATCTGGGCCCTTGTGGTTTTTGAACAGCTCTTTTTGCATCCTTGACACTGTGTCACACAGAAGACAGTAATACACACTGAGTCTGATATTTGGACTGAATATTTTACAATGGGGGAGGTTTTTTCTTTAATACTTCTGCCACCAAAGTTTCTGCTGTTTTCCATTGTCTCTCTCTGAAGAAACTGAAAGCTTTGTTAGGATATTGGACATACCAGAAAAGGGTAGGATATCCTTTGGATGTATAATTGCAATCTATAGTCACAGATGCTCCTTTGGAGACAATTATTTGCCTCTTCTGTTTGACTGAATTGCCACTGGTTCCACCTGTAGGGAAAAAGAGTGTTTATATTCAGGTTTGACCAGAGTTGCACTTTTTTTTCTTTTTTTTGAGACAGGGTCTCACTATGGAGTTCAGGCTGGCTTAGAACTCACTATGTAGCCCAGGCTGGTCTGGAACTTGTGGCAATCCCCTTGCCTCAGCCTCCTGAATGCTGGGATTACAGACGTGTGCCACCATGTCTGGCAGAGTTGTAGCTTTTGTAGACAGTTTCAGTTATTTTGAAACAAGAGAAACTATTCCAGTGAAATGTACTTACAAAACATTAAGATCAGAATTAGCGCAGGGAGGAGCCCATTATTAGTGTTTCAGGTCTGCCAGAGGGATCACTGTTCTAGAAACAAAGGGATCACAATTGTACTCAGTTCATGCATAAATTATAATTGAATTGGTGCATAGCACTCCCTGTGACAAGCTGAGGAAATCATCTAGGTCTCAGAGATCTGCTCTGTGTCCTCTGGAACACACTGGGTGTAATTTGGTCTTTTTTGGAGAAGGGAACTTAGTATATCCTAATGGGCCTGTTGTCTCTTGGACACATTCTAAAGGGGAATGTTTCCCACTACAACTTAAACATCACAACATGTCAGAAGTTTAGCCACTAATGTTGTTTTCATTTTTGTTGTTGTAATAATATAGGTATACATCAACCTTGTTCATGCATCTAAATATTTCCTTAAAGTAGGGTACACTGAAAATACATTTTGACCAAATGTCCGATGGTGAGGTTTTAAAGCAAATATTTACCCAAAGGCAAAGCTGACTCTGAATATCAGCAAAATATTTGAATTAACTTCAGAAATAGGAGAATAAATCTGAAGTTTTGTTCAAAATTTAATCACATCATTAAAATCATGTCATTAAAAGTTTAGCAATCAAATTTTAAAATTTTATCATTATAGTAAAGGAGCTGTGACTTCTCAGGACTGTCTATTGTTTGCTCACTGTATTTCACACTTGCAAAATTCTGCTGAAATTGGTAGTGACTCAAGGTAGTAGTTTGGTTCTCTTCTGGAAGAGGGCAACGCTGAGGGTACACTTAACCCTCCCCTTTAAAAAAATCTGGACTTCAAGATTTGGACAGTGGTGATGTTGCAATTTTATTGACAATGTCCTGCAAAGTGAAATTGCATCCCTCTGATATTGTTCTAGGCTTCTTGACTGCTTGTTCTTTTTTCTTTGTTTCTTTCTCAGATATGGCATAATTTTATCTAGTTTCTCAGAATTGATAAAATTTTGCCCTTAGACTAGAAGTGATAGGGCTTAGAATTGAGCACTTGCAATCTTTATTTCCAGTTATATAATGAGTATTTCAAGATAAATAATAACCATTTGGGAAGTGGCACGAGAGATTCTTGGAATAACACAAAAGAAATGAGAAGGAATTCCACAATTGTCTGTGTGTATGTACATGAACATGTGTGTGTGAATACTATTTTGATAAGTGGAAAAACGAGTCATATTGTTATTTTTTATGTTCCTCTGATTGGTAAAAAGTTTGTATACCTCCTTATAAATGGCCACTTGTACTCACTTTTTTGTGGAATTGTTAATTTTTCCTCAGGGATATTAATGCTTTGCTATTGATTTATAAGAAATTTTAATTATAAGGAGGTCATCAGAATGTAGTATGTGTTTTAAATAGCCGATGCCAAAGAGCATCATTATATTACTAGGCTTGTAGGTTTGATCAAAGAGCTACTGGGCAATTTCTGCATGTGGAAGGAAGTTTTATTTCTAACCTAATGGGCCTGAAAACTTTGTGATTTTTCTCTTCATTTAGCCTGATGTCTCAGAGAAAATGTTCTTTAATGCCTCTTTGGGGTGTTGGACATACCAAAGGAAAAGGTTCTACTCACTTTGCGCGTGCAGGTCAGTGTCAAGTGGTCTGACACATGTCTGCTTGGGTCACTGAATCTCTAATGATTCTTCTTGGAAAATCAATTATTAGAATGAATAGAAATGGCTTTGAATATAATTAATAACTGACAAATAACAAAGCCATTCCGATCACCGAAGGATAACAGCAATCTAAGCACTGTGGTGGAGGCACAGGTCATGGTTGCTCCAGTCCTAGGGACCGTGGAGAGTCTGTGCTTTTTCCCGGCTTGGGTTGGTTTTCCTGCCTTGGCACATAGCATATGTGAAGGCTCTGGCTTCACTGGTTGAATATCTACTCATTTGATTTTGGGGAGTTTTTCTTTTAGTAGTGGTTTCTCTCTAAGATGTGAGGACCCAAGCCCAGTAATCTGACTGGTCTTTAGAGGTATATATAAGTATTTGGCATAATTCTACTTGGGAATCTTTCTTATCTTGGATAAATCAAGACACACAAGTGCTTCTGCACTGGAGGAAGAAACAACACAATATCATAGCATGGCACCCTGCCCTTTTCTAGGGACTAAATTTTAAGCATTACTTTCCATTTTTATTAAACTAGTGACTAGAAGAGGGAAGTTCTGGCTTGTGGGACCTGTGCTGTCCTTTCTGCATCTAATTAAGTCCATGAAAATTAGTAATGATGGTGATAGCTAATATTTGCTGAGTGCTTGGCACTGAACTAGGCGCTTTGCCTATAGTAGTCTACTTGACTATAGGAAGTCAATATTAGTAATATTCTTTCCATTTCACAGATGAGGACACTGATAATCAGAAAGGCTAAATAAATTGCTCAAGGTCACACATGGCTCAACAGTGGTGAAACCAGTATTCAACACCAGATCCACAGACCTTGTCTGTCTATTCACAGATTATAATAATTCTGTAATTTACTAAGCTCCAGGCAGAGTCTGTCCATTAATAAGAGTTCAGTATTTGTTTATTTAATGAATCAATTAATGAGTGAATGAAATATAGTCTCATGTTGCTTAATGATGGGGGTAGGTTTTGAGAAATATGTCATTAGGTGATTTTGTCATTGTGTGAATATCATGAAGTGTCCTTATACAAGCCTAGGTGATACAGGTCAGTCACCTGATATGTAATTTGATACCAATCAAGAAAACATGAGATGTTAAGAGGCTGTTGCTGGTATAACATGGTATACTGTTTTACAGTAAACATTTTAAATAAGGAGTGCACTCTAAAAATACTAACAGGAATAGTATAGTAAATATATAAGAAAGAAGCATAGCTATTTATTATCATTTTCAAGTACTGTGCATTATCTATAATTATATTCATGATACTCTTATCTGACTGGTTGTGCAGTAAGTTTGTTTACACCAGCATCAGGACAAACACATGGTCAATGCCTTACACTCAGGCAATAGGACTTTTTTTAGTTCATTTAATCATATGGGACCATATATGTATTGGCTGTCTGACTGAAATGTTGTTATGTGGTGCATGAATACATTTGATTTCAGAGCCTGGAATTTAACAAGGCATCTATACCCTTCTAAGGTTACTTCTTTACATCTTGCCTTAGAAGAAGAGAAAGCAATCAAAAGCCTCAGCAAAAAGCTCCTCAATGGTTGTGTTAATGACTCTGAAATATAGTCAGGAGAGCACAAAGTTGGAGATCTTATCTAGACACCATCTATAGGTCAAGACAGTGAATACCTTTCACTTTGAAATTATAAAAAATATGGAAAAACTCACCCCTTATTTGCTTTGATTAAGAGCCCTTTCATGTATATTTTTACCTGCAGATAGATATCTCCTTGGACCTGGATCTCTGCCACTGCTGGGATCCTAGTTGAAGGGTTTATATTCAATTTTCAATGTCAAGAGAACAGAGCATCTCGTCAGCTCAGAGGTAGGTGAAGGTTTACCTGCCCTCACTGTACTATTGTCAAGTTAATGTGAGGTCTTTCCAATGCTCCTGTCTATAATGTCAATTTCTGAGCAGTTTGTTTGCAGACGGGCAGTTCAAGCTTAACACCAGGGCTAGCTTCACAGGTGTGAAACCTGTACTGTCTTACAGGACCTCACACCGAGTAAGCCCTAAGCTTAGTTTAAAGCTCTACCATCTCTGTCTTAATGTGCTTTGAACAAGAAGTTTTGCCTTTTCATTTTGCACCAAGCCTGACAAATTATGTAGAAAGTTTCGCTAAAGGTTTATGTCTCCTGGAAGCCCAGAAACCGAACATTCTTCTCCATTTGTTGATTATTCACCCTGGTGCAGAACAGTGAGGTGCAGAGGCCTTTATTACACAGCTGTTTGCGGAGGCATGTTGGACTTTCATTTTCCCTCTCCCCAAATTTTCCATTACCCTCGTCACCACAGGACAAATTTTGAAGGTCCTTAACATACCTAACTTTGAGTAGGGAGTCTTACATAATAGAAGAAAGCATCATTATTGCCTTCTGGGAGGTGCTTTCACAACAAACCTTCTCATGTCTGAAATCAAGACTCCTTCCTATCATTTTGCCCAAACTCACAGGTCACCTGCAGTAAAGGGAGCCCCAGTAAGGCCATTAAATGTGCCTCCATCCCTTTTCCATCACCAGGAGCAGTAGCAGCAGCTGCTTTTGAATGGATTTTTCTTGTGGAATAAGTCCTGAACTCAGAGTAACTCCAGACTCTATTGGTTCTGATGGTAATACAATTCCCTGCCCTCACTGTGGCCACCTGGCGTCTATTCTTAGCACAGCAGCCAGGGTGAGACTAATGGAAGTGAGAGCTCATCATTCCTTTCTCCAAATCCTAAGACGCTTTCTCAGTTTCACCCAGTCCTTAAACACATTGGGCACTTCCTAACTAAGAGCTGGACCCTTTCTGTACCTGGAAAGCTCTTGCCCCAGATGTTTTCAAGGCTCACTGGCTCATTTTATTCAAGGGCTTACTCAAATGTTATCCTTCCCCAGTGAGCCTACTCTGAGATCCTACCTAAAATTACAAGTGAGAGAGCCTCTTGTGCCTTACCAGTGCTCACCACCCCCCAACATGCCCTGATTTGTTTCCAAAGACTCATCTTCTAATGCACTCTATAGTATATTTAATGCTTATTAAGTGCAATTTCCATAAAATCTGATATCTTTATGTATTTTGTTAAAGATACAGTTAAATGACTAGAACAGTCTGGTATATAATGGACATTTAATGAACACTTGTATAAATTATATATTTGATGTGAGGACAAACATGCTTTCTGTATTACAAAGGGACTGGAGAAATTTCCCCCATGGCCACACACATTTTTTCTATGTCTATACCAACAATCTGCCTGTGCTTATGCATTTCATATTCCAAGAGGTAGAAGTAACTGATTGCCAGCAGGGTGGCCTTCCTGAGAAGGAATTGGTTTTCCTAATAGAGCTCCAGCCTTGGCCTTTAGTCAGTCAATTTTGGAAAAGTGTTGAAGTGGCAGATCAGGACAGTAGACTTCGGGTTTTCTTCATATTGCTTCATAATCACATAGTTTGGAGTCTCTCCCTATGTCAGGGCAAGGTGTGATACTTTCACAAGAATGTGGCTTATAACTGCCATGGATCAAAGTGAGGATCTCTTTCTTAGAGTCTGAAATTGGCCCTGCTAGGTTTTTGTGTGTTGCCTCTGGGGAAATCATATACCAGTTCCTGATCTTATCTTTATGAGTTTCTTCAGTAAACACTGTTTTAGAAAGTCTGACATGTGTGCTGTTGACTTGACATATAAACCATTTCATTTGAAATGTCATAAAAAATTTGGCAAGTGGGTACTATTTTTTCCCACATTTTTTGATGAAAAAACTAAGGCTTAAGTACATTTTGAAACTTGCCTAAGGGCACAGTGTTTACAGTAGGAGTTTGAATATCAAGGAATTCCTTCTGACACTCACTATGGTGTTTGGGCTATCATATTATCAGACTCTCCAGTTCTAAATGATAATATTTTCAAATATCATATTTTCCTTCTTTTAAATTGATTTTTCCTCTACAACCCTTTTGTCATAAATTCTGGGGGGTGGATCTTACTGATCTAGGAAAGGGAGGTTGCAAAAGAATCCGATGAGATCAGAGTCAATTCTTGACTTTGTATTTCAAAACAGACTTTGAAAGTTTTAAGAGGAGAAAACATCTTTAAAATAAAAGTATTTTTGAATTTCCAGAGCCACACATTCAATAAATTTTCTTTTTGAAAATTGCTTATCAAGATTGGAGACAGGTTTCAGGGAAGTTTTTATTGTGAATCTTGAGTCTAAAATACTGAGCTAGTAAAGCTGATGATAAAAACCATAACATAGATTATCTATCCACTGAAAGGGAACTTTTACCACCTTCCTATCTAGAACTCTAAGAAAATCTAGTTTTTTTTTTATTAAATCCTCTTTTTTTTTTTTAGTAAATTCTTTTATTGGTACATTGTAAGTATACAACACAATTACATTTCTCATTGGGAATTGTACCTTTACATAATGCATCTTGGTTCTTATTT
>NW_004624825.1:8703813-8732484 GCF_000247695.1 Heterocephalus glaber | reverse complement strand
CCAGATCCCCTTTGTTGCCATTTCAGTGGGTCCAGGTGGTTGAGTATCAGAGTGTTCCATCTCATTTCCCTTTCTGGTTGCTGTAGGTGATCTGGAAGTCTGGTTTTGAGACTTATTTATGTGTCTTCTCATTTCAACTGAGGGTGTGGGGGATGCTGTTGGCACCCGCTTGGCTCACCTCCTCTGAGCTGGGTGAGGTGGGACAGGGGCTGGGAGCGGCGGGAGGGATGGTGGCCTGGAAGCCCCTTCCTCTGAGCCAGGAACGTTGGGACAGAGGGCACCCAGAAGCCATTTCCTCTGGGCCGGGAGTGGTGGATTGGATGTCGGCCCAAAAGCCCTTTCCTCTTGACTGGGAGTGGCTGGACGATAAGCCCCTTCCTCTGGGCTGGGAGTGGAGGGACAGATCAGAAATACACTTTTAAATTGGGAATGATAGTGCATACTATGATTTACTATTGAATGCCTGTCTTATATATCCTAAGATATCATGTAGTGATATACAAGGTGTGATCCAAAAATACAGTGAATGCTCAAATTAAAAATTTTTATAATAAAATACCAACTGCCATTAATCCCCCTCAATATATTATCTCTTGCTTTAAACACATTTATCCCATTATTGTTGCCACTTTCTGAAGGAGTTATGGAAGTCCTTTCTCATGTTTTAAGTTGTGCTGTTGTGGCTGCCTTGATGTCCTGAACTGATTCAAAACATTTACCTTTCATTTTCATTTTGACTTTGGGGAAGATCCAGAAGTCATATTGTGCCAGGTCTGGTGAATAAGGTAATATTTATACCCACCTATTTTCCAATGAGGTGGTACTTGGTAGCTGGCAGAATTAACCATATTTTTTATTACACCTGGTAAAGACACTGATAAAAGAAGACTTCCAGAACTGCTTCAGAAAATGGCAAGAACAATGAGATAAGTGTGTGTGAAGCTAGGGAGAATATTTGAAAGGGGCATTAGCGGCAATGTCTTTTTTTACTATAATAAATTAAAAAAATTAAACATTCACCATGTTTTAAAATTTTTTTATTTTAATTAGTACATGTTTGCAGTACATAATGATTACATTCCTTGTGGAGAGTTGAGACATTCTTTATCTATGAGATTTCTATTTGATAACTTTTCATGGAGTCTATTTCTTAAGTAAATTTTTCATTCATATTTTGAACAGTTTTGGTTAACTCTTCTAATTTCTTGTTTCTTCCATAACCACATCGGCCAGTTTGTTAGTTGTACTATCTTTTGGGCTATGTTATTTTAGAGCTTGCCTATTTCCTTTGCTTCTTCTTTCATCATTTAGTGCAGTTCACCTTGTTGGCATTTGATTTCCTCTCCACTGATGTTCCTTGGATCTATTTTGGGAGAGTTGGGAGTCTTTGGAGGCATTTTGTTGCCTTGTTTTCCCATGTTCCGTGTGTGTGTGTGTGTGTGTGTGTGTGTGTGTGTGTGTGTGTTGAGGGTTAAGGTCAAATAGAGTGAAGAGAATTTGTTATTGGTATGAACATCTCCAGTTATGTACTGTTTTCCAGTGATGTGTTTTTGGCTTTGTCAAGAGGTTTTTTTTTTTTGTACTGGAGATTGAACTCAGGACCCTGTACTTGCAAGGCAGGCACACAGCCACTGAGCTAAATACCCTGCCCCAGAGAGGTATTTTTTTAAAAAACCACTTTAATATACTTAATTTAATTGGGTTAGACCCTGTCACTGTGTTGTAAGAAAAGACTTTCTACTGGTTATAGCAGCATCCACAGATCCAGTCATACCTCAGTCAGAAACATTAAAACTTATTTTGATAATTTCACCCTTTTGTCAGTACCTTTTACAGAC
Source organism: Heterocephalus glaber (assembly GCF_000247695.1). The sequence continues at coordinate 8,730,646 of NW_004624825.1, read as the reverse complement.
TACATTATTTTGCTATTTGCAATTCATTTGTAATGTAGAGCATGGTGGGGAGGGGATAGGAAGGGGAAAAGAAAGGGGCTATGTCAATAGGAAGAGAGGGAGGTAAGAAAAATGTCAATAGGTGAGAAGGAGACAGGAGGTCAGATTCTGCTGGAATTGTTTTCATAGCTGGGGTAAAGGGCGGGTGTTGGGAGGTTTTGAGAGAGTACTTGTATGGGCAGGAGGAGGTATGCAGATAGGTAGAAGTGTATTTGGAGATTGGAGGGAGGCTGTGATTTTGTCAACACCTGTTAAGATATTTTTAGTTTTGTTTGGATCCTCTAAGCCCCACTTTGTTTTGGATTACCTTGACATGCCCTTGAATAGTACTGTTTAAGTTATAGTACTGATTAATTGTTATTCTTTAATGCACAGGCCCTGATTATATGTACACCATGAGATAGGGTAAAAGGAGGAGAGGGAAGGCAAGGAGGCAAGAAATGAGGAGGAGAGAAGAAAAAAGAATAGGGAGGAAAGAAAGTCAAAAAATAAAAGAGAAGAAGGAACATGTCAAAAGGGGAAAAAAAGAATAAAGTAAAATAACAAAACAGTACCAATAAATAAACAAGAACTGGAAGAAATAAAAAAAAAAAACTAGAAAAAAAAACCCAACCAAGATAACTTAGATCAAACAAGCAAGAAAACAATGACCGCAACAACAAAAATAGAAACAAAAACCTTCACCCAGTTGTTAACAGCATTAGCCCAGTGTCTAGACAGCTCCCTGGACACTAGAGCCAGACTGATTGATTCTCTAGTTCTCTCTTGAGTTCCTCCAAGGACCTCACACTTTCTCACTTCCTTCTGTCTGGAAAATACTGTGAACATCTCCAGGCTTCCCTCCATAGGGTTTCCTTGCCTAGTATATGGCCAGAAAATCCCCATTCCAAGTGCTGTTCTTGTCTCTCTGCCCACAGTCGTCTGTTTTAGAGCCATTGCAGAACCTAGGCTGCCCCCAGGCTCAGCTGTGTCCCCTTTGCTAGCACGGGGTGCTGGGGAGGACCTTGTGCTGTCTCTTGGGCCTTTCCAGTGTTGGGAGAAACAGTAGGACAGTGCTTGCTCTATTCTGGTTCTGCTGAGCTGCATTGCCTTCCATCCTGGGCATCAGTCTCCATCCCTCCTCTCACAGATTTCCCTGGTCCCACTCTCCACTGCATGTTCTGACCCAGTCCCAACCCAAGTCTCCCTGCCCTCTGCTGTCCCCAGCTAGAAGGTACTGCCCCTGTGGGAGCTGCTGGCAAGCATGAATAGTGCCCCGAGCATCCCACAAGTGCAGCATTTCCTGGTGTGTTTGCATGTGTGTGTGTGTGTGTGTGTGCATGTGTGTGTGCGCGTGTGTGTGTAATGGGCAATTTATGTTTATCCTGGGTTAGACAAGACTTCTCTGTCCCCACAGTCCTACCACTTGCATTAATGTTTTTAGGACCCAGATGTATGGCTTTTTGTCCCTTTCCATTCTTTTTTTGGTTTCTCTGAATCCCTGGCTTGCACATATCTCCCTTGCCACGTCTGGTAGGGAGGTTAAGGTGAATGTGAGTTAATTCCATCAGCCAGGCTGTCACTGGAGGGCTCGGTCCCTCTCTCTGTCTGATCTTTTCCTAAGATAGCATGTAGGCTTGGTCTGGGGTGGGAGGTAGGCTGCTGTGATCCAGGTGTGGTCCTGTTTTCCCCCACACATTCCCTAGACACTGGATTCTATTGCCATTTATCTTCCAGTATCAGACTTTATCTTTTGCCCCTGCCTCAGAGAACCTGCTTTTCTCTAGTGCCAATTTGGAGATGCTCTTGCTGTCTCTCCTTGGGTGGCCCTCTTTACCAATCTTCCTCATAATATGTTTTCATCACACCTCATATTTTCAGTAACAGTGATTTTGAGAAGTAAAGTAAAAATGTCCACACACTCAACACAGTTGGACAAAGGATTAGGAATGGAGGTGGGAGGAACTTAATTATTTATGTTCTAAATTTTATTCATTCATTCATTTCTTACTTACTGGGGGCCTTTGCACTGAGCTACATTCTCAGCAACCCTCCCCCTGATTTTTTGAGACAAAGTCTCACTGTGTAGCTTAGGCTGCCCTTAAACTTACTATGTAGTCCCAGCTGGCCTTGAACTAATGGCAATCCGCCTGCCTCAGTCTTCCTAGTGCTGGCTTTATCATTATGTGCCACCATGCCCAGCTTCCCAGTCCTTTTTTACTTTTAATTTTTTTTTTTTTTTTTGATACCGGGGATCGAACTTGGGTCCTTGCGCACTTTAAATTTTGAGACAAGGTTTCAAGAAGTAGCCTAGGCTGTGCTTGAACTTGAGGTCTTCCTGCCTCAGCATCCCAGAGTACTGAGAGTACAGGTGTGTGCCACTGTACCAGGCTTAGCTCCAAATTTTAAATGAATGGAATTTGGAGTCATATTTATTCATTTTGGGGTGTATTCAATTCTTGATCTTAAAAATATCTAAAAGTCTATCTTCAGAATCCTATTGTCAAGTGAAAGAAGAAAGAAATTAGGGGATAGATAGACTTAAAGGAATATTATTCCTTTAGAAAAATAGATTAGATTGAGTAATGATTTTTGTTTTCTTGTCATAAATGGCTTCCTTGTGAAAAGGTTTCAACATGGATATCAGTGTGTGAAGGAATGCCATTAAATGCTACAGAAAGGATGTATAAAATACAAGGCACTACTGTGTTGCGTGATTATGTAACAAAAGAGAAGTTGAGTTTATAAATGCAATATAAAATTTTTCTAACAAGCAAGGAAGCTTGCTTCCATAACAGTTCAGGAAACTTGAAATTTATGATACATTGTGAATATTTATAAACACAAGCCAAAGTTTCTTTCTGTCTAATCTGTAAGAGTGGCACTTCGGTTTAGCTTAAAAGTGGATGGAACTAAGTCAGTTTTTCATGTCAAATTTCACTTTGTCTGACTATGAAAGTTACTATGGACAGCGCTGGATGCTCTGCCTGGTGATGAGAGCTGTGGTCTGTAGTCTGCTGCTGACCCGTCCTGACCCATTAGTGAAGCGCTGTGGAAGCTGATTAGCCTGTGAAGACTCTGGGGCAACCCAGAGAAAGAAGTATTTTATTTATTTATTTTTTACTTTAAAAAATATATTGTTGCTTAAGAAGTTCCAAAGGTTGAAATGTCAAGTTTTTACATTGTAATTTCTGCAATATTTTCACTTAAGAACTTGAAAGAATCAAGATAATTACTTTTCTAGAAGTTCGGAATGAAAATCTGAGGATACTGATTAAGTCTTGTTCATCTCACTGGTAGAGCAGGGAAACTTGTTTTCAATTATCTTTGTCTAATGTTCAACTTGGGGATTCCCTGAAAGATTTGTTCTGATCTATCTTGAAAAGGGCAATGTTTAAATGTCACAATTTAGCATAATAAAAACAAAAAAAAATGGATAGGAGGAGAAGAGGAAACTGGCAGCTGATATTTAAAAAAAAAGATATTCTTCTGATTGGGTGAAACACTCAGATAGTCTTGAGGGAAATCCAGGTAAGAGCCAAAAGATAAATTTTCCTGAGATTTCACCCCAGGGGAGTGGAGGCATTCTTGGATTGTGGAAGCTTGAGGCAGCATGTGAAAATGGCCTTGTAACTGGGTGTGGAAGAATTAGCCACATTTTGATTGAATACTTTTGGTACAGTTTTGTTGGGTGGTAAGAGTAAGAAAGCTGCATAATTATTGACCCTACTGATGGATGGAGAAACAGTGAAAGAAAAAAGAGAACAATAAATTCTACATTCAAAGACAGCTGTTCTTAACTTCTTCCTATACTACAGTTTCAATAAGTGGGAGATGTAATACTATCATGCTCAGAGCTCTTGTATTTCCTTTCCTTTCCTTTCCTTTCCTTTCCTTTCCTTTCCTTTCCTTTCCTTCCCCCTCCCCCCGCCCTCTCCTTAGGTTTGCTTTCATTTCTACTTCTTTTTTGGCACAGTACTAAGGATTGAACCCAAGGCCTTTGCACTGAGCCACCTTACCCCTCTAAATTTTGTTTTGAGACAATCTTGCTAATTCACTAAGTTGCCCAGGCTGGGATCAAACTTGTGATCTTCCTGCCTTTACCTCCCAGATCTTTATTGATTTTTAAATTTAAAAGACGGTAAATAAAAAATATGATTCTCTGCGATGTCTCCTAAAATTATGCATTTGAGATGAAAAGTAGAACTTTTTAGCCAAAATCTCTCATTACTATTCTTTATCTGGCTTGCCTAGTCAACAAGCTGTGTCTGTCACTCTGTATTTACTAATTGGATGGTCTCTCTCATTCATTGCTAAAAATCATTATCTTTTGATAAATTTAAAAGAGAGTATGCATAGAAGAAAGAAGAATAAAAGCATGCCTTTGGGCATGATGCCTTTGGGTAGGTTAGGTGTTCTGTTAGTGATCGGTTTTTTTTTTTTTTTTGGTACCGGGGATCAAACCTGGGACCTTGCACTTGCGAGGCAGGTTGTGGAACCACTGAGCTACATCCCCGGCCCAAGTTAGGTGTTCTGGACCAAAGTATTACTGCTGTGATGGACGCTCCATTTTAACGTTTTATATGAAGAACTGTAATCTCAATTTAAATGCAGAATACAATAAATACACATTTTCTTGATTTGCATCCATACATTACTCTTTTTTGTTGTTGTTTTTGGTACCAGTGGTGGAACTTGGGACCTTGTGCTTGTGAGGCAGGTGGCAGAACCACTGAGCTCAATCCCCAGTGCCCATAGATTACTCTTTATACATTCCTGAAAGATGAATAAAGTGGATTGCAACCATAGACTCAAACATTATTGTGCATGTGGTGTCTGAAGAATAACATCCTTGTCCTTTTGCAGCCTGTGAGGATTTTCTTAATTTTCACAGTATCATGGGACAGGGGTCCCATGGCACCAGAATTTGTCCACAGCCTGTTAGGAGCTGGGCCATACAGCAGGAAGCAAGCAGCAGAAAATAAGTGAAAATTCATCTATATTTATAGCCACTCTCCATTGCTCACATTATTGCCTGAACTCTGCCTCCTGTCAGATCAGCAGCAGCATTAGATTCTCACAGCAGCACAAACTCTACTGTGCACTGTGCATGGGAAGGATTTAGGTTGTGTGCTCCTTGTGAGAACCTAATGCCTGATGATCTAAGGTGGAGCTGAGGCAGTGATGCTAGCACTGGGGAGCTGCTGCAAATACAGATTAATATTAGTGGAGAAATTTGACTGCACAGAGATCATAATAAATCAATTGGTTGCAGACATATATCAAGACCCTATCAGTAAGTGGAAAACAGCAAACTGCATCTGGTGGCAGACTTTTTATTGCAAGTGAGTTGATACACTTCATTTGTATATCTGCATTTAGTGGCAGGTTTAAAATGAGGATCTAACACTTATTTTGATCTGTACATGGCCTGTGGTTCTGGTCTAATGGAACTCCTGTCCTACTACTTTATTTACCACCTCTATTGACACATCTTTCCCACACTATATTCTTCTGTTAGTCACAGTTTTGGTAAGCCTACAAGCTAATCCTAGCTAAAATGAGGAAAAAATAAATGTAACTGGTGACTCCTTTGAAAAGGGAAATAGATGCAATAATGAAACAGCAGAAGACTCTAAGACCCCCAACAGAAAGAAAACTGCATCTAAAAGAAAATACCAAGAGTCTGACTTAAATTATAGGTTCATTACAACAGGTGGCTCACATTTCCAATCCTGCTTTATATAATATGAGGTGAACAGCTAACCAACAAAGCCATGAAACCTTCAAAACTGTTTTTTCAGATTTAGACCAAGCACCCTGCATAAAAAAAACAAGGCTATGGAGATTTTTTTAAAGAAAAGAACCCCCATGAAGAACAGAAGCAATTATCGAAGGCCATTACTTCATCAAACTTATCTGCATGGAGAGCATCATTCTTTGTGGCTAACTAAATTGCTAAAGCTAAGAAGCCCTTTACTATTGGTCAAGAGCTGATTCTACCTGCTGCTAAGGACATTTGTTATGAACTTTTAGGTGAAGCTTTCTTTATTCAAGTTGGTGCACAGTCACCTATCTTGGTTTTTGAATGAGTTTGAGCATTACTTTCCAACCACAAAAAAACCCTGAACTGGGAAGGAATGGCTTCACCACCCATATGTGAATAAGCTAGATGAATCGACTTTGTTTGTGCTACAAGTGGATCAACTGCTTGAGAGTGCAAATGCCATAGCCTTAAAAGGCAATTTCAAATCTCCACACATTCTAGATTACAGTCAAGGTGGAATACTGTATCTTGAGATTGCCACAAAAGCACTAAAAAGCTTGCTTCCATTTCCAACATCCTATCTTTGTAAAGCAGAGTTTTACGTATTGGCAGCAACCAAACTGAGATTACAGAGTGGAATGGACATAGCAACACACTTGGGGTATCGCTGTTTCCTATCACCCGCAATGGGACTATCTAGATGCAGGAAAACAAGTTCAGGGCACCCAGTGATTCTGCATTATGGTGAGCTATATAATGATTTTATTATATATTATAATATACTAACAATAGAAATAAAGTGGACAATAAATATAATTGTGATAGTTAACTGTGTCAACTTGAGTAAGAAACACTCAACTAAATTGGATCAGCATAGTTCTGGGTGTGAAAGACCCAATCTAGGGAGGATTGTTGCCAGAGTGGTAGAAGGGGAAATGAAGAAGGAAGGCTTGCTTCTGTTTCTTTGGAGGAGGTCCAATCTTCACCTTCACTTTGGACATCATCTCCTGGCTTCCAGTGCAGACTCTTTAGCCTTCTGACACAGACCTTTCAGCCTTCTAGGGAAGACCCTTTGTCCTCCTGATATGGGCTTGCATGGGACACCGCAGTGAGCACCAGGCCTTCAGCTGGGTCCTTTGGATCTCCAGCGCACAGACAGACCTTTTGCTCTCTTCTACATCTGACGCTGTGGGCAGCCATTGTAAGCCAATCATGTAAATTCCTATAAATTTGTATATCTTGCATTAAATCTGTTTTTCTAGTAAGCACTAACTGACATAGTAATGGACTTGAATCATCTGGAAACCACCCATATCCTCCTGTCTATGGAAAAATTGTCTTCCACAAAATTGGTCTCTGATGCCAAAAAGGTTGGGGACTGCTACTATGGGATCCTTAATTATTCATAAGGAAGGCATCTTTTTTAGCTTAGATTTCAATTAGTAACTGATCCAACTGACCAGTTCACCAACCAGTTTTTTCACAGCAGAAGAGAGGAGCAGAGTAAACCTGCAGACTCAGGACACAGACTGTGCTGTCAAAGGTAAGACCAGTGCTGCTGGATGGATAGTCATTGAGGCCTCGAAATGCAGGCACCAGCACTTTGAAGAGTAATTGGAGAGAGGCAAGGCCTCTAAAACATTAAAAAGTTGATATTATAACATTGAGAAATTGTATGCTTAGTTCAGGCTTCTGAACTAAGTCATAGACTAGCTGCTTTCTACAACAGAAAAGTATTTCTCCCAAGTCTGTGGGGTGGGAGTCTGAGATCAGGGTGGCAGCATTCTAGTGAGGATCCTCTTCAAAATTGCAGACTTCCATGTCTGGTTGTATCCTACCATGGTACAAAGAAAGAGAGCGCTCTCTACTGACACTAGTAAGGGCATTAATCGTCCCCATGAAAGCTTAACCATGATGAGCATGTCTAATCCTAATCACCTCCTGGAGGCTCCACCTTCTAATACCATCATTTAGGGGGATACAAATTTTGAGGGGACACAAATAGTTTGTAACAGTGTATTAACAAAGATTTAAAAAGTTCTAGAGTTCCATAAAGCTTCTTTGATTAGACAGTGACTGCCCACTGTGAATTATTTTTGGATAAGAATATTATGGGATAAATAGAGGCACAGGGTGAGCTAGAAGATCAATCTAGGTTATCAAAGAGGTACTACATTCTTTGCCTTTAAACAAAGTGTTTTTCAGTGCTTTGGCAAGCAGATTAGGGCTTAGTATGTAATTTTATTAAATTGTACTTAATTCACTTATATCACAGAAATTATTCCGGTAATAAAATTTGGGTTAGTTCTGTAAAAAAGTCACAGATTTAAGTCATTGTAGATTTACTGAGGGTTGTAGCCCTTAGAAAAGCAGATGTTCTTATCATTGAATCATGGTGGGTGCCTTTTAAGAAAGAATTGGAACTGGTAACTCTGAACAGTCTTGTTTGGGAGGATAAACCATCCTTGAGCCACCAAAGATGGCCTTGGTCAGAGCAGGCTGCAGGGTTTTCACAGGTTGCCAGAAGTATCTTTCCTTAAGGGGATTGATGTACAACCCTGTTGTCACCCTAGAGTGAGTGTAATCAGATCCTTTCATTCTACGATATTCAACACAAAATGTTGAATTACTTAGGTATGGATTGCAGAGGGCAGAAAAAGGGCCTTTGTGGTGGGCCCATGATATAAATGACAGAACCCATTTGAGCCCAGCATTCTTTGGTTGTCTAGGGCTCAGGCAATAGCCATGTGTCTGTGAAGAAGATATCGGCAGAGCCTGTAGCCTTTGGAGCCCTGGCAGGAGGTAACCTTGGTCAAACTGTCACTGAGACAGTGAGATCATCCTTCAGGGATGACATTCCCTCTAAAGACCATGGAGGAGACAGGATGCCTGCAAGAAACAAGGTGGAGTCCCCTGGTTGGGGGTGGACTGATATTTTCCAAACTGCTTAAGGATTGGTAGACAAGTCAGGAATGATAGTGGGAAAGGCCCCAAGAGAGAGATAATGAGCTTCCTGCTTATTTGGCAAATAGTTTCTCTAATGATCTGTTGGCAAAATAAAAGAGACACAAGAGTATTTATATCCAGGGGTTGTAGACAAGTATGCATAATGTGCTCATTTAATGATGTGGGCCTTTTCAATTAACCTTTTTCTTTTCTTTCTTTTTTTTTTTTGGTACGGGGGATCGAACTCGGGTCCTTGCGCTTGCGCAGCAGGCAGCGAAACCGCTAAATCCCCGGTCCCTTTTTATTTTCTTTTAACGCCCTACAAAAAAAATCCCCTCACACAATGTGGTAAACAGATATCCAGATCACGTGGATATTACCCTACTACTGCAGTCAGTATTTTAATAGGCAACACTAGGTAAGGAGCCTTTCTTTTATAAAGTATTTTCTCTTTTCTTCCATTGGTAAATGCTATGTGTTACAGTCATATATAAAGCAACCAACGATTCCATATTTTATGGGAATTATTTACGACAGTTGCACTAGATGTAAAATTGCTCAGCGATGGAAGACTAATGGATTTTGACTGTGAAGCAGTAAAGAAAGGGAACTCATATTTTCAGGAAGGACATAGCTAGGAATTGTTTTTCACCCAAATGCATTTTCACTTTAAGAAAATTTCTGCAGTTAAGAAAATAAAAGTTGAAATACCATCCTTTTTCATTCATCTCAGAATTTTCCTTGCAGAAAGGGATGAGGAACCAATGAGCTAAGCCTCACAATTGTCCCTGCAGGAGGGAGTCCTGGAGAATCAGGCACTAGGTGTAGGTTTGGGTACAGACCAACAGCATCAGGGGAGCACTGTGTGACCACAGCACTCGAGTGGGTGGCAGAGAGGCCATGCTGGGAGGTTGCAATGTGCAGAATGCTGAGATGGGCTCTCCTACCAAGTGAGGCTGTTAATTGTCGTTCCTGCTTTACTGCTTCATTTGACAGCAATACAAACAGAAATTCCAGGCTTTCCCCCAGGTCCTGTCTGTACCGGTGCGGTGGTCCTGAAGCAGTACTTGAATAATTGCAGTAGATTGTACCTCTTTCTCCTTCCCGAGTGCGCAAGGACGCAGGACTTTGCCGCACTTCAACGTCTCCACTTAACAGTGTTCAAAGAGAACATTTCAGAAGATGTTCACTGGTTACCCCACCATCCTGCTTTTCCTCTGGGAACCCAGATGAGGTACACTCACCCTTGTTGCTACCCCTGCACATTGTATAGATAATTCTTCCACCCCCATGGGTCTTTCCAATAAACCCTCAACTCACAGTCTACTAGAATCACTGCTAGTGGCATCTTCATTTTTTTTTCCAGTCCAGTTCACTAAAGAGTCATATTTAGAAGCCTTGAAAGCTGACCAGGGCTCTCCAAATATACGTTTTTACTTTCTCTACAGAAGCACAATTTCAACCAATTACAGTCACTCCATGCAATTCACTCAATTCCTCCCTTTCATTAAAAAAAAAAAAAAAAAAAAAAAAAAAAAAAAAAAAAAAAAAAAAAAAAAAAAAAAAAAAAAAAAAAAAAAAAAAAAAAAAGGCTGCTGTGGACTGAAGTTGTGAATGGAAACAGTGCCCTCTTCAGGATACTTACGGAAATTACTGAGAAAGCAATTCCATGGAATTGACAGATACAAAAGTAGATTTTGCTTCTTATAAACCGAAAGGTGTCCTTAAAATTTCTTAGCAAATTAATTTTTAGAACCTTATTGGTTTCATGAGGAAATTCTTTCACGTAACATAAGTGCCTTATTAAACTTAGGTAAGTTGAGAAATTCATTGGCTGCTATAAGCTGGGCAAGAAGTATACCTGCCTCTATTGTCTGGCGGGCCAGATACAAAGACACTCTTATCCTTCCACTTCTTTCTCTCTCTTTCTCTGTTAATGTCATTCACTCAGACAACATTTAACCATAAAGCAGGAGATGTGATTTCAAACATTTCCTACTTGGGGTTCATCTCAAAGCGCAGCTGACAAAGAAATACTGAGGCTCACTATTTCCAATCTAAAATTAAATTCTGGGGTAAGGCTTTGATTATTTCAGTCTGAGTCAGATTCCCTCCATGATGTTATAACATGGCTAGAAGGTCTTTTACCAAAAGTAACCTATTTTTCTGGTTTGAAAAAATACTCGATGCCCGCCGCTGTCCTGTGGTCTGAACCCTGGACAATTGATGGGAATGGGGTGGGAAGGTCCTCCTTGTTTTAGGACTCCTCTTACTTCTGATGAAGCAAGTTGGTTTGTGAATCATCCTTTACTCCTGTAGGCTATGTGACTTTTCGGTGCAGTGTTCATGGCTAGAGTCAGTATGTTCAGCTCCTCAAATAACTCTTACACAAAGCTGTGGAAGGAAGAACAAAATATGATAATGATAACTAGTGTTATGGCTTGTGTTTAGATGTCCTCCCAAAGTCTCATATGAATGAGGTGGGGTTAGAGGTGGCTGAATCTAGAGTATGTGATTCATGGTGCAATGCTAGGCCTGAGAGCAGTAGGATTAAGGGTGTGAGTGCTACCTGCCCTAAGTAGTCTGAATAAGATAAAAGGGGAAGAAGATGCTGTTAAGGCCTTTTGTTGCTTTTGCTGTCTTCTGCTGCCATGAGCCACGAGCTGTTCCCCTCTGCCATCCTGCCTTGGAGCCAGCTGATTATGGACTGAAACCTCTATGGATTGTAAACCAAATAAACCTTTGCCCCTTTAACTTTGACTGTTGGGTATCTTGTCTCAGCAGTGAGAGAAAAGTATTTAAGACAACTAATATGAATTGAGCTCTACTATATGCTAAGCATTATGCTGAGTGAATGCATAATTTCATTATGGCTCTAAAATATCTGTATTTTACAGAAGAGAAAATTGAGCCCTAAGATGTTAAATAATAGGCTTAACATAATATAGCTGGTAAGGCATGGAATTGCTATTCAATCCACCCATCTCATTAATGCACTAATGCCCAAACCCATGTTTTCTGTTTGCATGTACCAAATTTTTGCTATGACTTGTGGCTACAAGGTAGAAGCATCCCCCTTCCATATGCTAATTTCAGTCAATGTGAGACAGCTTTCTACATATAATTTCTCTGCCTTTTAAATCCCAAACTCTTTATTGTTTCAAATAAGTTCCCACACAAATACCCTTTCCTGCATGAATTCTATTACAGATAAAACAACCGAACACAGACTTTTCTTAAGAGCACTTGAGAAAATGGAAGACATCAGGAGAAATAAAACACGTAAGTCAAAATTGCAAACTAAATGCCCACCAAATATCAAGTAATGTGATGAACGAGGGATGAGGTCATTAATTTCCTAATTTCTAGTTTTGGTCATAAAGGAGTTGTAAATCAGGAAGATTAAAATAACGTAATAGGACAAAAGTTAATTGTGCAAAGCAGGATAGCTTTGGTTTATTTTTTTGTTTGAGCTCTGTGAATTCAGAAGAGAGGGGAATTATGGAAAGCTGTAGGATTACTACAGTCTCTTTGGAGGAGCTGAGACATGAAGAATACAAAACATTGAGATAGAGACAAAGAGGGAGGGAGGGAGGGAGGAAGAGAGAGTCAATTTCAGAAAGCAGAGGGAGATAAGAATGAGGATGATGTGTTTTTGAGAAAATGTTAAGATTGGTCTGACTATCATAAAACAGGCTGGGAAAGAGCCTCTGAAAAATCAAGATAGGTTGGCAAAATCAGGGAAGGATTATGACTGTTTATGAAAGCCCATCAAAGGCTTATATTTATGAGAAAACAGAACTCTTGTAGAATAGGGAATAGTGCAGTGCTATGATGTAAAGATATCTTTAAAAAGGGATGGCAATGGTACAGAGGGTGGTCAGGAGTTGGTGGGATAGAGGATGAGAGCAAGGAAGAGACATTAGCAGTAGAGAGGGAAGAGAAGAACTCTCCTCTGAGCTTGATGGGAAGAAGTAAGGACTTCAATATGGTAATAGTCACGGGGAATTCTAAACAAAGAGAACCTAAGAGTTCATCAAAGAACAAATGATCAGGAACTAGTGGCTGTGTAAATATTCAACTGTTTAAAGAGTGTGGAGCCATTTACAGAAGCTGGGAAGTTGGAGAGGTCTCTGAGAGACAAAATGCTTTGAAATTGAGAACATAGTGAGCTATTTATGAAAATGCCCAGATGAGAGTAAGAATTAGAGAATGGAATCTCAGATACATGGAAAGTGTTTGACATATAAAGAAACTCAACAAATGGTAGCAGCAGCATCAGGCACCATGCCGTGTGGTAGTGAATGTGCTCTTTTGTCTGTTTCTCCCATCAGACTGTGAGCTCTCCAGAGACGGGATTTCTCCACTGAATATGGTTTCCCTGTGTTTAGTATCATGATGGGCACATAGTAGGGATGAAACTTTTTTTTTTTAGATGGGAACATTGAAGAGTTAAGACATAATAGTAGTAGTTGGTGTATGTGTAATATTTGTGTGCTGGGTGTGTGGGGAAGGAGGAAGAGGCAAGATTCAGGATTTTTTTTCTTAAAAGTTAATGCTGATTTTGGAATTTTAATATAATATACTTTTTTAGAAAGTTGAGGTGTTTGAATAAAAAGATTACAAATCTCTAAAAACATCCATTTCAAAATATTAACAGATGACTAAAAGAACTTTCTCTTTATCTGTAGTTCTGTGATCCTTCTCCTTCTTAATATTGTACATTTGTGTTTTCTTTCTTTTTTCTTAGCAGATTTTGTAGAACTTGGTGTTATTCAAAAATTCTAATTTTTGTTTTGCTTTGAAATCTTCATTTTTATTACTAAAATTTCCCCCTCATTTTGGCTTATTTCTTTTTTATTTATTGAAATGCAAGATTTGGCTCCTTTATTTTACTCTTTACTAATAAGTGTTTGCAACACTATTTTCTTACGAATATTGCTTTGGACAAATCTGTAGGCTTTTATGTGTAGTGCTATATTAGTGTTAATTTTTAATCATCTGCAATTTTAACTCTTAGTTTTTTGACCTGGAAATTATTTAGAATAAGTGGTTAATTCTCTTTCCATTCATTTACTGGCTATCTTTTCATTATTAGTGCCTGGCTTTATTGTACTGTGTTCAGGGAATGTGGCTTGTGCAAATCTTTCCTATTACATCCTTGAGACAGTTGTTTGTTGGTAGTGTTCCACAACTGTATCTTTAATTCAATGTTATTTTCAATGTTATTGTTTTTTGTGCTGAGCAATAGATAATAAAGTATCCCATAATATGTTGTCAAGAATTTGTATTTCCAACAAATATTGGCTTTATTTTTTCTGTTGCAGCATTGTTTATGGTATAAAAGTAGCCTCATTCATTCATCCATCCACTTATCAACCTGACAAGTAATGATGGAGAATCCATTATGCTCCAAATCCTGGGTTGAACTCTTAGGAGATGCAAAGATCAAGGCAAACTCTGCCCTGATGTCACAGAGTATGCTGTGTTTTAGAGAAGGTGATGTTAACACTCATTCAATGCTTGTTGCTAAGTGTGAAGGATGTTATGACAGGAGACAGGTACTGAGGGAGGCTTAGCAGACAATTCCCTTAGTGCAGGGGCCCAAGCAAGGCCTCCCAGACGAAGTATCATTTAAGCTAAAACTGGCATATATTTGGATCTGAAAGCAAACAGTATTTGTCATGTTTCTGGAAGGAAACCCATGCTATACATTTAACTTGAAGAACATGTACCGGTATCAAAAATAGAAAAGCATAAGTAAGTTGTAGGGAATGTTGCTGTACCCTGGGACCAGCATCACTCCAGGCCTTAGACAGGAGAGAGGGGTGGTTACTGGGACCTACGGATTGAAGGGCTCTTTTCCCTAAAGAAGCTGACCTTGTGATCGAGGGTCAGTGTCGGCTGGTGTCAGCCCAAGGGAAGGAAGGCAGGGGATTGTGCACCCTGACCACATATTCCTTCTTCCCTCTGATCTCTGCAGGTGCTCCCCTCTGGCTAAAACCAACTGGAAATCAAAAGGCAAGACAGCTCATTGAGTTTCTCCTTACAGCCTGGTCATCTGGGGCCTAGGGCAGAGTGGGAGGACTGAGAGGAGAGGGAAAGGCACCCAAGACATAGTAGGTACACAGCACAGTTCAGTAAGGATGCAAGAGACATGGAAGATGAGAACAGAAAGGCACAGTGAAGCAAGGAAGGCTTGGTGAGCCTTGGTAGTGATTCTGAATTTTGTCCTATGGGAAATGGGGAGCCATTGATTAGTTTTAAGCAAGAGAGCAAATGGAATACATTTGCATTTAAAATGATAATTCTGGCTAGATTGCAGAAAATGCCTCGGAGGGGATGATGGTTTCTTTACCAGAATGGCACACTGGAGAAGGTGATGTGACAATGAGCTTAATTTTGAGCATCTTGCAGAGTGAAATCCAATAGAACAGTGATGGCAAACCTTTTAGAGATTGAGTGCCAAACTGCAACCCAAAACCCACTTATTTATTGCAAAGTGCCATTAAACCTGAATACTGAGGTTTTAGTTCAGAAAAAGCAACTCTACATTAGCATCTTTTGTCTTAAAAGAAAAACACAATAACATGTTCCATAGGTTCACCACCACTGCTTTAGAATCTGTGTCTAGTGTGAAGAAGGGTTAGGAAAAACTGGGGTATGGTGATACATACTTGTAATCTCAGGATTTGGGAGGCTGAGGCAGGAGGAACATGAGTTTGAAGACAGCCTGGGATACACAGTGAGTTCAATGCCAGTCTAGGCTACATAGTGAGGTCCTGTCTGAAAAAACAAAACAAAACATAAAAGGATCAGGAGCCCCAGAATTAAAGAAATTGGTAGAGAACGTGCAATCTCCAAAGGAGGGAGAAAAGTAGGAGTGGCTGGGAAGAAAATCTGGAGAGTTATAAGGAAAAAACTCATGTTCTTGAATTGACAAGTAAACACTCTGGCATCTTCCAAGTCATTATAGGCTTTTGTATCAAGGATATCAGGATAAATTTAGTCAGGTCATTTCAGGTAAGAGGACAAATCCATGCTGACATTTGGTAGATTCTCTTCATCTCCAGTAAAGTGTCTAATCTAGAAATCTGAAACCTTTCTAATCCAGACACAGTGGGAAGGGAAATAGCTTCTGCAAGATATCTGTATCTACACATTATGTTTTGTGACGCTTCTGTTCAAAGCCAGGATGTGTCAGAAGGTTTGGAGAAAGGCATAACAGACTCCATGGGATTTGAGACTCTTGTGATAAATTGATCACCTACTTTCTCTGGACTTCATAACTAAATGTAGGCTATTAAAATAATTAGGAAAGTTTTAGGACATCCGGTCCATTTTTTCTGACAAGGAAATCTTTAAATGTCAGTGTAAGCAAATTAGAAAAATAATGGCTAGCTACCCTTTTGTCCAAACAAGTTGCTTGTGGAACCAGAATTTTATAGCATAGGTATCAGGAAGTAATTATGATTCAGAACCAGAATGGCCTTAGATGTGCTAAAAATCAGTATTCTGACATAAATAGGGAATGAACCTGTGTCCAAGTTTGATTCAAGTCAATAGTGAGAGAATCATGCATAAAAAGGGCTAATTCCCCAAATTCTTACAGAAAAAGGATACAGTTCTATAGACAGCAAAATGAAATATTGTTAGGGCTGGCATTACAATTTGGGTTTAATTTCTCTTCCAGGTTAGGAACTCATAAAACTTATTTCATCTTTGTACATTAACTTCCAGTCCTCAGGAGTGTAAAACATCTGAACTATTTCTCAGTTATGGATTTCTAGGTACACACATTGTGACAACAAAGTTATATTCCCTGAGAATGTCAGAAAAGTACTTACTTGGAAATGGCCTTGCAGGTTGGTTTTCTTCCAAGATGGAGACAACTTTTTCCTCTCACAATACTATTAATGAATGACTATGGCATTTCCAACTGCCCTCCCTGAGATAAAGATACATGTTCAAGTGACTTTGTGTCATGCATGAATTCAGTCTCCCATAAGTTTTGAGCTCAACACCAGCTATTCTTCCAAGCCAGAAATGTCAAGCAGGGTTAGGAAATTTATCAAATTTACTCAAATTCCTTTCCTTGAAACTTCCTGCTAATCTTTCTTAAGCCTCCCTTAAAGAAGACTGGCTGGGAATGTATTCATAATATTAGCAGTAGTCTAAGCATTGATATTCATATTAGAGAATACATATGTATTTTAAGGGAAACAATTTCCATATCATTAATTTCCCTACGTAACCTTTCCTAAAAATAATCTGAGAACTTGTGTGGGGTTCTCATTTCCTATCTCCCATTTCACGACTACCCTTGTCCAGCATTATACAAGAAAGAATTTTTGTTTACAGAATTGACTTTGGTTAAAAAACCTTTGCAGCAGGAAGCACAAGGTAGTAAGGAAGCTTCCTTTAATTAAAGCACCCAAAGTCTGACCCCAATCATTTTATTAAGAAACATATTTCCAAAAAAGTTTAGCTTTTCATTTTAAAATTTATTAAAAAATCACATATTTTATGTTGTTTTCATCAAGGTATAGTAATAATAATTTTATATATAACAATCTAGAAAAATAATGTATGTCAGAGGAAATGAAAATAATTTAAATTTCATGTATGTTTTGGTGCAGACTTTTGGGGGTGATAAAGGCTTAGAAACAAAAATATATTTATGGAAATTAAAGTCTGCAGAAGTTGAATGGAAATACAACTTTAAGGAGAGAAAAGAGCAATATAAAGTCTTTAATTGTTAATGCAGAGCTTGTTCATGAATTTTAATTGGATATTCATGGGTATCAAACCACTTTGAGATTAAGATGTTTTTGGATATATTTAAAAAAAATCATCATATGACTTTTATTTGAAAATGCCAATATTTATAATACAGTGGAATTAACAACTTTGGCAGCTATTTGAACATTTTAACTAATGTTAAAATATATTAGAAGTCATCTTTAAAAAGTATGATGGTTTTATAGCTTTCCAGTATCTTACTACCACTATTTAAATGCACTGGTTGGCCTCAAAACAGGAACTCACTTTGATGGTGATGCAGGAATTACTGTGAATGCAGCGATCCTCTCTTATCCATGGTTCCACTTTCCATCATTTCAGTTACCTGTTGTCAGCTGTGGTCTAGAAATATTAGATGGCAAATTTCAGAAATAAACAATTCAAAAATTTAAAATGTTTTATTATGGTACATGTTATAGCTATTATCTTTTTTTGCTAGTTATTGTTACTCTGTGACTCATTTATAAATTAAATTTTATCATGGGTATGTATGCATGTATGTATAGGACAAAACAGGCTATATAGGGCTTGGTATTATCTGTGACTTCAAGCATCCACCTGGGTTCTTAGAACATGTTCCCCTGAATAAGGGGAAACCACTGTATATGTTTCTGTTTAATCCCTTAAATTTGTGTCTCCTGTGGCTTTTGGTGGTAAGTACCAATCCTATTGAAATTCTTGCAACTTCTTGAACATTTTCCCTTAGATATGTGTTCAGCCATAGCAAAATGGAACCTTTAGATACAACAGTATCTTTCTGAATTTGTGGATGTTATGTACAATAAATTATCAAACAGTGTAATTCTGAACTACTATAGAGAGGTGTCTGCTGCAGATACTAGCTGGGTTATCTGTTCTATCCCCTTTGATAAATGGGAAAAATGTTTCCTTTTATCAAAAGATACTCAAGAGGTGGGGATTTAGCTCAGTGGTTCTCGCACCTGCCTTGAAAGTGCAAGGTCCTGAGTTCAATCCCCAGTGCCCCCCCCCCAAAAAGAGATACTCAAACTATGATTGTTGAATTCAGTGGGAAATGCTGATCTCTGGCATCACAGAGAGAAGGCAGTAAGAGGCAAGGCAAAGAGGTCAAGCAAGAAAGAGAGGACAATAAAGCTGTAGGTTTTCGGTTTTCTTAACAACCAGAGTGGACTTTAAGTGTTAGCAAAAAATATTAGCAAAATATTCATAGAGATTAACTGATTGAGTCTCCATACCTGAAGTTTCAGTCCTGAACAAGTTTTTAGGTGAAGACTAAGATTAATATAGGCACATGCATGGGGTTAATAGCCTTATAAAAAAGGCCCAGAGGGTCGGGGATTTAGCTCAGTGGTTCTGCTGCCTGCCTTGCAAGCGCAAGGACCTGAGTTCGATCCCCGGTACCAAAAAAAAAAACAAACAAAAAGGCCCAGAGAGCTGCCTTGCCTTTTCACCATGTAAGAGCACAGGGAGAAGGCCCTCTATTGGCCAGAAAATTGGTCCTTGCCAGACACCAAAGCAGTTGATGCCTTTGTCTTTGAATTCCCAGCCTCCCAAAATAGTAGGAGTAGAAATAAACTTACAACATTTTTTATGGCAGCCCGAACAGATAAGCACATAATAATGGTATGTGACAGGGACAGAAAACTGTCAGCTGAGGTTAAAAACACAAAGAATGGAGCCTCTGGCTCCAGCCTTCTGAGTCCCTGAGCTCCGAGGATCTGGCAGGCGGCCTGTCCGCCCCTGCCCCCCCCCCCCCCCCCGCATCCTGGCTTCTATCCAGATCCTGAAGCCCAGAGAGTTTCTGTTAGAGCTGGATGATTTAGGGAAAGCAACAGGTTATGTGTTCCTGGAACGTCCATGTTCATTTCATCTGAAGCAGTAAACACTGAGGAAGTCACCAATAACAGGACAAGAAAGAGAAGCTGAGCATGTGTTCTCTAACCATCGAAGTTGAGGGAGAAGCCATGACTACTGATGCTTCTCTACCCCCAAAACAGAGCACAGTGAAATGGAGCCGACTGTTGATCTCCTTCCTGTTGATTTCCATATTCTGAATCTGTGCCTGAAGCTAATGAGTTCCTTTCAAAGCAGGAAGCTTATGAAGAGGTATCACAGGAAAGGGAATTATGAATAAAAAAGACTTAAAAAGGATGATTCCTGGGGATGCAGATTGTTAGAAGCCTGGGAATGTGATGGCACATTAGAATGGCATCAAGTTAATCAGAAGAAAGATTTAAGGCTTGTTATGTGTAAACATAAGAAAACCCCTATTAGGATTTATCATGGAAATGAGGAACATTCAAACCCAACTAAACACCAGAAAGTTCACCCAGTGCAAAGGCCATGGGTGTGCAGTGTATGTGGGAAGTCCTACAGTTACTACT
The DNA here is from genome assembly GCF_000247695.1 of Heterocephalus glaber. The sequence goes on along the minus strand of NW_004624825.1, from coordinate 8,710,750 downwards.
CAGCCTTTCTCTTACATCAGAGAACCCACACTGGAGAGAAGCCCTATGAAAGCAGTGAATGTGGAAAGGCTTTCAGTCATAGTTCATCACTTATTCAGCATCAGAGGATTCACACTAGAGAGAAACCATATAACTGTAATGAATGTGGGAAAGCCTTCAACTACCATTCAGCACTTATTCAACATCATATCATCCATCCACACTGGGGAAAAGCCCTATGAGTGCAGTGAATGCTGGAAGGCCTTCAACCAAAATATGTAACTCATTTAACATCATGGAATACACACTGGAGAAAAATCTTATAAATGTAAAGAATATTCCAAAGCTTTTAATGACACATCTTCCCTCATTAAACATCAGAGGATCCATACTAGAAAAAAACCCTATGGTTGTAAAAAGTGTGGGAAAGTCTTCAGTGACCAATCAGAGCTTACTCAACATCAGAGAACTCACACAGGGGGAAAACCATATGAATGTAGTGAATGTGGAAAAGCATTCAGTTACTACTCAGCTCTTATTCAACACCAAGGTACCCACACTGGGGAGAAACCTTACAAGTGTAATGACTCTGGGAAAGCATTCGGTCACTGCTCAGTTCTTGTAAGACATCAGAGAATTCATACCGGAGAGAGACCTTACAAATGTAAAGCGTTCAAGAAAGCCTTCAGCCAGAGCTCATCACTTACAAATCACCTGAGAATTACTACTGGAGAAAAACCATAAAAATGCAATGATTGTGACAAAGCCTTCAGCCAGAATTCATCTCCTATTCAACACCAGAAAACACACACAGGAGAAAAACCCGACCAGTGTAAGAAATGTGAGAAAACCATCAGTATCCGTTTAGCCTCTCATCAACATAAAAAACTCGTGATGCATAGAATGATGTAAATTCACAAAATAATTTTTCATTCTTTTCTGATTGTATAGATGTATTCTAAATATTACAGGGGATATTATAAAAGCATACAAGCCTCTGTCACATGATAAATAGCCCTCTTCCTTTAAATGTTGATAGGAGTAGGGCAACAAGAGATTAATGAAATGTGTGGTCTTTTAAAATAATCATTAGAAAATGGACACCAGAGAGTAAAATGAATGTCACGGACTGGAAGGAGGACAGGGATGCGGTGTCAACAAGGGCATTTGAGTTTGGGGCTGTAAGTGGATTGTTGATTTTGGTGAGATGGGACAGATGAACTCGTGAAAAAACTACAGATACTTTTCATTAAAATTATGGTCTGAGTGGATGAAAAAAATCCAGGGAGCGTACATTTGAGTTGATTTATATGCATGAGTTGCATATCTCAATTGCAAAACCAAAATAGCCAATACCATGGAGAAGAGAATTTCTAAGAGAGTACAAAAGGAGAAAGTCTGTTTTAGAGAAAGAGTAACTGAGGATGCAAAATTAGTGTGAAAACTAATAACAGCAGCAAAATGAACAATGTTTGAAGCTGGTGGTTCTAAATAGTATCAATCTAAAACCAAAAGGGGAAGAATGAGAACTCCAAAAAGGAAAATTACCAGGAAGTATCTCCAAGAAAGTAAAAAGAAAAAAAAATCTAAGCCCCTAAGCCCTCCTTTTTTTGACCCCCCGCCTTACTCCACTCCATTTATATAGTACACTGTTGGATAAGGTTACTTACTTTTTATTTAAATTGTATGATAACTTTTTTGTTCAGCAACTACTTTCTCCTTCAAAATGAATCATAAATGTCCCTTCTTAGTGACCCCAGAGCACCTGTACAACTCTCTTTCCTAGCATCTCTCTGCCCTCTAGCAGATTTGAAGACCTTCCTTGGTGTGTTGGTAACAAGACAGAAGACTCACTCAGGACTCAAACATGGGTTTGACTTTTTGCTTGGCCACTCTGTAGCCGAGCATCTGCATTAGGCTAAGAACCTAAACTGAGAAGGCTTTAAATTTTTTTTTATTTTATCCCACTTCCCCCCTCAAGTTCCTTCCCCTCCCTATGTACATAAGCTTTGAATTGAGGTTGTAAAAGATATATGTGTTCTAGTCTCAGAGATTCTGATTAAATTTAACAGGGGTGTGGCTAGGTCATCAGGAACTTCAGGAGCTCCTTAGGCAATTCCAATGTGCAGTGAAGATTAAGAACCAACAATTTAAGTTTTTTTTTGCAAATAAATTTTTAAAAATTTTAATGCATTTTATTTTATCCCCCCCCCTTATGCCCCCTCTCCTCCCTGTGTACAGGAGGCTTTGTTTCCATTTTTTCCTTTAATTTGCACTTTTTTTTCTTGCCCCTTTCATCCTTTCTCTCTCCCTCCTTGTTCCCCTTCCTATTTGAACATCTTCTTCCCATTTCCTAGTATCTGTTGTGCATTTTGGTCCTTGTTTCCACTTTTGGTTTCTCAAACTGGACAGGTGGTGCAGTGTTTGAACATGTGTGTCCGATTTGTTTTGCTTGGGAGTGTGGTCTCAAGGTGCATCCATTTGGCTGTAGATGTCTTGAGCTCATCCTTCTTTGTGGCGGGGTGGTGCCTCATCGTGTAGAGGAAACACATCTTCTTTGTCCATTGGTTGGTGGGCGTTTGGGCTGTTTTTGAGATTTACCTATTGTAAACTATGCTGCTATTGGCACAGTTTGTGGTGGCTAGGACTTGCAGGCATCCCAGTTGCCCATCAGCCGGAGACTGGATGAAGAAGATGTGCTTTTTTTTGTAAAATAGAGTGCTACTTGGCCATGGGGATAGAGGAGCTGGGGACATTTGTGCCTGGGTGGATGCACATTGAGGCCATGCTCTTGAGTCGAGTAGAAGGGACACACATGTGTGAATGCTAGGTGGTTTCTCTGGTGTGGGGCTAAGGGTGTAAACGGGGATCCGAGTGTGTAGTTGATGGTGTGAAATGGGTGGAGAGGATCCAAGGGAGTGGGGGAATTGGGAGGGGCAGGGAAAAGGAGGGAAGGGAAACGAAAAAATATGAGAAAAGGAAAAAATGGAAACAAAGTCTTTGTGAATAGGGAAGGGTGGAGGGGGTGAAAGGAGGGCAGGGAAATGGGGAAAAATAAGAACCAAGATACATCACGTAAAGGTACAAGATCCCAATGACGAATGTAACTGTATTGTATCCCTAACATGTACCAGTATACTTCATGGAAAGAAAAACATGAAGAATGATTACAGTGGCTGAGGCTAAAATATCAGAAAACTTTAACATGTGAATTATCTTCTGAATTCTTGGTTTGTGTAGCTGAGTAGCCAGTTAGGTCTGGGCCCTGGATGAGTAACTTACCTAGTCAGTTGTGGATAGATTGTTCCAGCTGGCCTTTTGGGATGATGTGTTAGCACCATTCCTAAAACCCATTGTCCCAATCATTTCACTCCAGCTCAAAGTCCTTCATCACAGAAACTTCTTTGTCCTTCCTGCAGGACTTTTCAGGCCACTAGTCCCCTCAACACTCTGCTTCTACTTAGTCCAGTAGGACTTCTGGATTCCATGCACCTATAACCAGATGATGGGAATTCTAGAGAGTGCCTCTGACTCTCAGAGCTACTCCTAATTTTTCTCCAGTGCCATCTTCCCACACCACAACTGAGTCTCCTCGAGGTGTGTGGCCTCCCCTTAGAACACCTTGGAAAGTAGTCCATTATCTGATACTCTTGGTCTCCTTCCAAGTTTACCTGTGTCTGACATTGCCTCACTCCAGGAATGTCTGTCCTTAGCAGAGAAGGGAAAAGATAAGAGTCCTGATATTTGATTTTCTTGTTCTATTTCCATCTTTCTTTTTTCTCTATCAATGTAAAACTCTATGATCAAGACTGATAAGACTTGAATTTAGAATTTTTGTGTGTTCTAAATATTGTGTAAGTTTGCTACCACGTAAATTTCCTTTCTTTCTCTCTGCCTCATTCATTCATCTATTTATCCATCTCACTGAGTTTATTCAGTGTTTCAAGTATCTTTTAAGGAAGCCTATGGCAGAGCAGCAGCAGCAGCACCAACAACAACAGAAGTGTAAAAATCAAGAAAAAAGTAAGAGCAGAAACATAAACTTTGGACAAGGTTTGAAATTAAAATACATGTAATCAACCACTATTATTGGAGTTGAGTTGTCATTGGTTCTGAGCTTTTTAGCAAAGTAAAGAAGAAAAAGAAATCAGTCCCATGGCAATTACCTTGTGTATGCAATAAAAACAAACTACAATTACAGATACAAGTTGCCCTCATATTAAGCCTGGAGAGAATTTTTCCTTTCAGCATTTCATAAAAAACATGAGTTAATGTATAAATTATGTGCTCAACAAAAACTCCACAGAATGCCCAGCAGTGATTTCTGTAGAACTGTTGTTTGTAATATCCCTTGTAGTAAACTCCGTTATGACAAAACAGAGTTCCATGAAGGAAAGAAAATGATAATGTACTCGATCAGTAGGAGACCTTCACTGAAATATCCAAGATGAAGATTGAGTTTGTAACTACAAGTCAAGTTTTTGGAAGAAAATCTGGGAAATCTAAGGCTAGATCCAATGGGATAGTGGGAAATGAGGGATAAAAGGCTTGTCATAATATGACATCTTCAATATATACATTATACATGCACAATATATATACACAGGGTCTTGTTATGTAGTTCAGGCTGGCTTTAAACTTGAGGCAGTCCTCTTCCCTCAGCCTTCTGAGTACTGAGATTACAGGTGTGCACCACCATTAAATATTTATTCCTCATTCTTTTATCTATCAAATAATCCTGTAAATGATAAGTGTGTATGCTGAATTTCTGGTCCACAGAACTTGTACATCACCTTGAAATAATTTTACTCATGGCTTTTTGCTTGTTCTGTTAAAATGTTAACTTAGGCAATTAAAAATTATTTTATAGGAATTTGTTTGTGGACTTATTTTTTTTTAATGGAAAAACGAGTTTGAAAGGAAATTAATAGTGTTAGGGTCATTTGTTATTTTTGCCTACCAATTATTCACTCCTTTACTAAGAGCATCTTGGCTTTGCCTTGGGGAACCACCTCTTCCTGTTTCCCAGATCTGAACAGTTCAATCCAAGCAGAGTGAGTCCCAAGATGTTTTCTGGAATTATTGGAAAAGAACTCTGACCTTTTGGCTAGATTTGTTAAGGTGGCACTTATGATAGGCAGAATAACGGTCCCCTCAGATGTCTGTCTTTATCCACTTTGGTTGCTGTAACAAAAATATCACAGATTGGATGACTTTAATAACATTTATTCCTCCCATTTCTGCAGGCTGGATGTTCAAGATTGAGATACTGGCAGGTCCAGTGGGAGACAAGAGCCAGCCAGCTTCCTGGTTTATAGATGGTTGGCTTCTTGCTATAGCCTCACATAAGAAGCAAGGGGAGCTCTTCAAGGCCTCACCATCCATGCAGTCATCATCTGTTAATGAAACCTCTATCAAAGGCAGAATCTCAATTACACTGGGGGTTAGAATTTCAACCTATAGTTTTTTGGCAGACACAAACATTTAGTTGATAGCAATGACCATGTCCTATTCCTATAGTCTGTAAATATGTTATGTGGCAAAGGGACCTTGAAAATGTGATTAAATTAATGATCTTGAGATGAGGAGATTATTATGCAATATCTGAGTAATCCTGATGTAATTGTGCTGTCTCCTGGCTGTTTGCCATGGACTATTTCTCATCTTTGATACCCCCCTGGCATGCCACCCTGCCTTAGAGCCAACCAACTATGGACTGAAACCTCTTCAAATTGTGAGCTGAAATAAACCTTTCCTTCTTTAACTTTGGGTGTTGGGTATTTTGTCTCAGCAAGGAGAAAAGTAACCGAGACAGTTATTTAAGCCATTGTATTTGTACACAGCAGAATATAATTTTGAGGCTCCTAGTGCCTGACTTTGTGGTCATCATTTTGGTCTGAGCCTATTTCAGAATAAAGCCTGTGTAAAGAGGAGCCACGCAATGTTATTAGTGACATTATTGGAGCATTTGGATTCAATTATTTCTGACATTAATCTGAAGTTTTTGTTTTGTTAGCTAAGAAAGAAACTTTTTGGTGTTTTGTTTATTGCTTCAGTTACTTTGATTTGAATTTCCTCTTACAGTTTCCCATTTTTTTTTTAGAATTACAGTGTAGAAACAATGTTTGCAGATAGAAGTTATTAATGAGTAAATTATGGTATATTCTCAAGATGTACAATTTTATAAATGGGGAACTCATGCCACAGAAAGGTATTTATATGAGAAAGTGTTCAGAATACATTAGGTTTTTGCCATGGGCTGAGGATGGGCCTTTGTCTCCTCCCTACTGCCTTTCTCCTCCATAGATTAGAGTTGTAGACCCTGGATGGCATAGCCCCGGGAGATAGTTACCTTGTATCCTTCCCTGTTCCTTTCCTGCACATGCCCGATCACAAAACAATCACACTACATTACACCTAGGCCACATAGGCCATGTAGCACTATTTGCCCCACCTTGTCTTCCTGTTTGCCTTCTATATAAATAAAGCACATGGTCCTCCAGGTGGCCATTAGCTTCCAACAAGCTATGGTTCCACCTGGTCCCAGTTAGTAGTAATCGTGGTGTTTGTCATCTTTCTTCATCTCCCACTGTCCTCCCTGGCTTTGGACCCTACACAGTGTGGGTCGTGGCAGTTTTTCAATGGCAGAAAAACACCTTTTTATTTGTTGCATTTATTGCAACATCCAGCCACATGGAAAAATAAGCTAAAGAGTTGCAAAAAAGAAGTATTTTTCTATGATAACTTGGAAAGTGTAGAAATTCTATTTAAACTTCTATATTTTTCATTGAGTGTTTTTTCTTTACACAAAATGACATTTGAAACATTTATTAGCACTCCTAATAAAAATTGTTTTAGATTTTAAATTTAAAATATAATTTTAAACACAGCACCAAAATCATATTATGAAATTCAGTGAACACTAGTTTCATTCATACAGAAGCTGTTAACTCACTCT
>NW_004624825.1:8665521-8681921 GCF_000247695.1 Heterocephalus glaber | reverse complement strand
TTTTTCTTTTTGGTACTGGGGATTGAACTTGGGACCTTGTGCTTGTGAGGCAGGCAGCAGAACCACTGAGCTAAATCCCCAGCCTATTCCCTTCTCAATCTTTATAAGAACCTCTTGAGCTGCATCCTTTTTCCCTCTCAGCCCAGTTAAAGCTGTGAATTCACTAAGGAGGGTCTCAAGAGTAAATGCAATCCTGTCTCTTGCCTGGGCTCACTGTGCTTGTCATGTCACAGGGGATCCCAAACCAGATGATCAATCTTGCTGTTTAGATTTTCTCCTGGAACTCGGGCCCTGGACAAGCAGAATTCAAGTATTTTATATTCATCATAGATTTCAAGCTTCTACATAGTTAATTAAGTTATTGAACTCTGCAGATCAAATAAACCAATGCACATGAAAGACCTTCCAAGTGGGCAAATAATATAGTTTATAGTGGGTAGATAGCTACCCTTTTCTGCAATCAGAACCTCTCTGGGCAGCCTGAGAAATTCCAGTGTTCTTGAGCCAGCAACCATATGTGACAAATTCTGCCTCAGTATTTCTCACCAGAGTTAGTTACACTATAAAAAGTGAAACTTGGAGAAAAACATGTGAGCATCAAATGCCTACCACCATGTTCTCATGAGAGAACTTCTACAGATGAAGAAGGTGTACAAAACAGCAATTAATGGCACCAGAGGAAGAAGCTCCTGCAGATGTCAACATTCCCTCTGAGCTGGTGGGAGTCCCCAGTCTTAATCACTCATATCTCATGTTAGGGTTCTAATGACTGATTCATTATATGCATTTACAATTTCCCTGTCAGAGGTAGTGCTGTATATTATTTAATAACCTCCAGAGCCAGCGTCCTATGGTAAAGTGTTGGAGAGATGAATTTGCATGCTCTCTGGGGGAACATGGTTCTCTATGGTACAGAGGCAGGGGGCTGAGTCTCTTGGCTGGACGGTCTTGAAGTGCAGGGAGTGCTGGAGCTGGCACTTTAGTCCTAAAGGAGGTTACTGATATTTCTTGTGCTACATAGCCTAAGAAGAACAGAAATAAAGGAGGCACATTTCCTCTAGATAGTTTCATCCTTTACTTGTGGATCTGAAATACTATTCAAATAATTACAGTAGACAAAATTCTTTCCTTCTTGGGTGGTCAGTTAGGAGTTAGGAAGAACTTCTGTCTTGATTCACTTGATAGCTAATTTACTTAAAAAGATAAAGTTAAAATTCATTTCTTTTTTGAATCCCACCTGCAAAGAATAGAGACCTGTCCTCAGAGTTGTCTGGTCTTCTGGGTTCCTTATGATATAGATTCTCTCAGATCACATCCAGGCTGAAGCTACCAGATCATGAATGTGGCTCTTAGAAGAAGACATGGCTCTTCCTGCTCTTCCCTTTGCAGTACACTTTCCAAATTCATGAAAGTTTGATTCTAGATTTTGGAAATCTGACCTAGATTCTTCAAATAAATTAATGTTTTTTCCAGTTCTTTTGTATGTATTAGGAATGGAAAAGATTCTTTAACGTGAGATGGGCTGCTGCAAATAAGTGCTGGGTGTGAACAACTATCGCCCTCTTCAGGTCAAAGAGACAATTACCCAGGCAATTCTTAAGGCGTTTACTCTTCCCGAAGAGAGTAATTTGGTTTAGTACAGAACTCTGTTCTGAAAGTTATCTATTTATTTATGAGTTTGGGCTTTCTACTTACACTAAACAAAAAATTGATATGTATAATTTTCCGTTTATCTTGCCTTCTTAAATCGTAGCTTTTATCATGTCTCCTACAGAAACTTTCCGTGTTAGAACATATTGATACTTCCCCTTAGTGTTCTTTCAGGGTTACCGGATGATTATAAAATAAATTTTAAGTATAATCTTGGGCCTTTATTGGCAATTATTAGTAATAATTATTAACCGACAATTATATGACTAACACTGCTAAGGGCAGGGAGGAATGTTGACGTGCACAAGGAAGTATCTATTCTCTTGGACTGTAATTAATGTGGTGAGGGAAGGATGGTGGGTAACTGGAAACCAGAGCAAATGCTGAAGTCATCACTAAGAGTCAAATTGATTGGTATGAATTCGGTGCTGTATGACATTGGAAAAGAAGGAATTAAATGATTTGTCTACTCTCAGAGAAGAATTCTTGAAGGAGATGGAACTTTATGCATATACGATTAATATGACTTTATCAGACTTAAATGTCTATAAAAGGGAAATCTGTATGGGCAGAACAACCAGTGGAGAAATGCTTCAGGCAACAGTGAGCTTGAGTTGCCAAAGTGTCAGTGAAGAGGACAGACTCCTGGAGGAGAGGCGGATCTGGGGAAGAGCAAGGAATGAAGTTTAAATAATAAAAGGTAAGCAGATTTAGCGGCCAGTTTAGATTTGGTTAGCAAAGTTTTTAGCAGTGGAAAGACGTGATCACACATATGTAGAGACTGGAGTTTGGTAAATGTGATCTGCCTCACCTTCTTCTGAAAAAATAGACATCTTTTCCGGATAATCACTCAAGTATCCACCTGCCCTTATTACCGTGTTGTAGAGGCTGATAATGCAGAGACCAAGAGAATTTACCAAGACTGGAGTAAGGAAAGAAGATATTTATTGAATACATTGCCAGAGAAAGGGCAGTGGGCAAGAGAGATTTCCGCCCACTGGAGCAGGGGCAGGGTGCAGTGCAGGGTGGAAAGAAGGGAGTGGATCACTTCAGTACACTTGGGAAGAGCTAGTGAGCTGTAGATTAAAAAGCACGAATTCCCCATTTCCTGCAGCCTTTGCCCCTCCAGGCCCGGCCCGGCCCTCCGAGCCCGGCCTCCTCTTCCTTCTGGGTCATCGCCTTTGCTGGGCTTCAAAGCCCTGCCTACCGCTTCTCATCCCAGTTTGAGAAGCTAAGGAAGGAAACAAGGAAAAATGTCGCCACGAAGGCCGAGAACCGCTGCAGCCGCCGATCCCCGCCGGCCCTGAACGCCGTGATCCTGGGTCCCCGCCGCGCCCGCTCCGCTCCGACCGCCGCCGCCGCCGAGGCCCCGGTTGATGCCGCAGAGCTCCCCCAACTCCGCCGCCACCGCCACCGGCATGGACAAGAACAGCGGCTCCAGCAGCTTCTCCGCCTCTTCGGGCAGCAGCAACAAGGGGCAGCAGCCGCCCCGCTCCTCCTCAGCGGGGCCTGCCGGCGAGTCTAAACCCAAAAGCGATGGAAAGAACTCAAACGGATCAAAGCGTTATAATCGCAAGCGAGAACCTTCCTACCCCCAAAATGAAAATTTGACCAACCAGTCCCGTCCCTCCAATTCACAGAAAAGCAAAACTTTTAATAAGATGCTTCCTCAAAGGGGCGGCGGCAGCAGCAAGCTCTTTAGCTCTTCTTTTATTTATTTTATTTATTTCTTTTTCTTTTTTTGGTACTGGGGATCGATCTTAGACTTTACGTTTGCGAGACAGGCGCCAGAACCACTGAGCTAAATCCCCGGCTCTTCTTTTAATGGTGGAAGACGAGATGAGGTAGCAGAGGCTAAACGGGCAGACTTTAGCCCTGCCCAATTCTCTGGCCCTAAGAAGATCAGCCTGAACCACCTGTTGAATTTCACCTTTGAACCGCATGGCCAGGCAGGTCACTTTGAAGGCAGTTGACATGGCAGCTGGGGAAAAAGAAACAAGTGTGGACATAAGCCTTTTAATAAGAAACTCTTTCTACAGGCCAACTGCCAATGTGTGGTGTCCGAAGACCAAGACTACACAGCTCATTTTGCTGATCCTGACACTTTAGTCAACTGGGACCTCGTGGAACAAGTGCCTATCTGTAGCCATGAAGGGCCATCTGGCCCAATATACCTCTATCCACCTACTGCAGCCAAGCTAACCCGTTGTGGACACAGCTTCTGCTGGGCATGCATCCTGCATTATCTTTCACTGAGTGAGAAGACCTGGAGTGAATGTCTCATCTGTTACAGTTCTGTGCATAAGAAGGATCTGGAGAGTGTTGTTGCCACAGAGTCACGCCAGTATGTTGCTGGTGATACCATTATGGTGCAGCTGATGAAAAGGGAGAAAGGAGTATGGGTGGCCTTGCCCAAGTCCAAGAGGATGAATGTAGACCATCCCATTCATCTAGGAGATGAACAGCACAGCCAGTACTCCAAGCTTCTGCTGGCCTCTAAGGAGCAGGTGTTGCATCGAGTTGTTCTGGAAGAGAAAGTAGCCCTGGAGCGGCAACTGGCAGAGGAGAAGCACACTCCGAGTCCTGCTTTGTTGAGGCAGCTATCCAGGAGCTCAAGACTCTGGAAGAGGCTCTGTCAGGATTGGCTGAAAGCAGAGGGGAGGTCCCTGGTGTCATTACTGCTCTGGAACAACTAGTGCTGATGGCTCCCTTGGTGAAAAAGTCTGTTTTTCAACCCAGGAAGGGTGTGCTAGAATATCTGTCTGTCTTTGATGAGAAAACCACAGAAGTTTCTTCTCTGGACTCTCCTCGCCCTCCTGCTCTCTCTCTGGTAGAAGAGGAGGAGGAAGCAGTGTCTGAACCAGAGCCTGAGGGTTTGTCAGAGACCTGTGATGACTCAGAGTTAGCAGATGACAATCTTGGGGAGGGGACCGTGTGTATTGAGTCCAGCCAGCGGGAACCTGTCACTGAGCCTGGCTTCACACACCTGAGCAGCTCACCTTGTTACTACTTTTACCAAGCGGAGGATGGGCAGCACATGTTCCTGCACCCCATCAATGTGCGCTGCCTTGTGTGACAGTATGGCAGCCTGGAGCGGAGCCCAGAGAAGATCTCAGCGGCTGTGGTGGAAATCACCGGGTACTCCATGTCTGAGGATGTTCAACAGCGTCACAGATATCTCTCTCACTTGCCGCTCACCTGTGAGTTCGGCATCTGTGAACTGGCTCTGCAGCCTCCTGTGGTCTCTAAGGAAACCCTAGAGATGTTCTCAGATGATACTGAGAAGAGGAAGCATCAGCGCCAGAAGAAGGTTTGGGAGGAACGTCGCCGAGAACGTAGGATTGAGATGGAGGAGAACAAGAAACAGGGCAAGTATCCAGAGGTCCACATTCCCCTGGAGAACCTACAGCAATTTCCTGCCTTCAACTCATATACCTGCTCTTCTGATTCTGCTTTGGGTCCTACCAGCACTGAGGGTCATGGAGTCCTCTCCCTTTCTCCTCTTAGCAGAAGTCCAGGTTCTCATGCAGACTTTCTGCTGACCCCTCTGTCACCCCCTGCCAGTCAGGGCAGTCCCTCATTCTGCGTTGGAAGTCTGGAAGAAGACTCTCCCTTCCCTTCCTTTGCCCAGATGCTGAGGGTTGGAAAAGCAAAAGCAGATGTGTGGCCCAAAACTCCAAAGAAAGATGAGAATAGCTTAGTTCCTCCTGCCCCTGTGGACAGTGATGGAGAGAGTGATAACTCTGACCGGGTTCCTGTACCCAGTTTCCAGAATTCTTTTAGCCAAGCTATTGAAGCAGCCTTCATGAAACTGGACACACCAGCTACTTCAGATCCCCTCTCTGAAGAGAAAGGAGGAAAGAAAAGGAAAAAACAGAAACAGAAGCTCCTGTTCAGCACCTCAGTCGTCCATACCAAGTGACACTACTGGCCCAGGCTACCTTCTCATCTGGTTTTCTTTTTTTCATGCTTTCGTTTTGCTGCTGTAATTTTTAAGTATTTGAGTTTGAACAGATTAGCTTGGGTGGGGGGAGGGGGTTTCCACATGTGAGGGGGAACCCAGCAAATTTTAAATACAGTGTATTTTCCAGCTTCCCAGCTTTACACCAAAATAAAGTATTGACACTCAAAAAAAAAGCATGAGAAAGAAAGTTTTAAGAGGATGAGGATAAAACTTTGTATTTGTCTTCTCTGAAACTGAGGAGGTGGTATCCTTAGGTAAGATTTGGTGTCAGAGGCATAGGGTAACATAAGTCACCCTTGTTAGGGAAGGAATGCTAGTGGTTGTTCTGCTGTAAGTTTTTTGAAAAAAAAAAAAAAGTAAAGGCCAACTTTGGACTGGGGATTTAGCTCAGTAGTTCTGCTCCCTGCCTCACAAGCGCAAGGTCCTCAGTTTGATCCCTGGTACCAAAAAAAAAAAAAAGTTTTTTGAAACAACTCATTCTGGTGTAGAGTACGTGACTCTAATGTATGACCAAATGGAGGTCATCTTAGATACTTTTCTCATTTCTGGGGCAAAATATCCAACACCCAACATTAAAAGAGAAAAGGGTTATTTAGCTCATAGTTTGTGGAGGTTTCAGTCTATAGTTTGGTTGGCTCCAAAGCAGGGTAGTGGGTGGCATGGCAGAGGGGCATTTCAGGAGAAACAGATCATGGGAGGGCAGGCAGGAAGCAACAGTAGCAGACTCCCTTTTCTTTTTATCTCACCCAGTATGCAAGTCTTTTGGGTGATGCCACCCACACCTAGGGTGGGCCTCCCCATTATCCACTCCCACAATTATGATAAAACAATTAGTGGGCTAATCCACCACCACACACCCTTAATACTGGTATTACACACCCTCCATCCAGCCATCTCTAAAAAGGCCCACCTATGAGTGCATGAGGTTTGGAGGGGACATTTAGAACAAGCCATAACAGGCCAAAGTAGCCTCTCCCTGATTGTTTAGCACTCCACTTACTGGTAATCATCAGTCCAGTAAAGTTTACTTTGTACCTTCTTCTGTTCTTTATTAATTTTTCAAGAATCTCTGTATTAGTTTGGTTTCCACAAAATAGAGTCTGATCCAATGTCTTGGGTGAAAGAGGTAGTTTATTTAAGAAGAGATCATAGGAAGCAGGAGTGAGAAAGTAAGGAGAGCAGTACTGGGGTTTTAATCCATCAGAATCTTATGAGAAACAAACAGGATGCCTCTCACAATTGTCTGCTTGAAGGACACAAATCCAGTTCCTGTATCCAGTGACTCTTTCTCTCTGTGGGTGGTACTAGCTTGCAGGGATGGTAATTCCCCTGTACTCTTAGGCTGTGCTTGCCTATGGACTTTGAGAGCTTTTGAGGGATCAGAGAAGATCTGAGGTAGGAAGTAAAAAGATTCAAAGTACATGCTTAATGTTGGATGTTATAAGGTTGAGGTGAGTCTGAGTTCTCCCAGAATTGACAACCCAGGGTATGCCTACAATCAGAAATAGACACTTGGATGGGGCTGACACTTAGATGGGGCATGAGATATACATTACAGGTCTCTGTTTGCACTACTCATATTTATGCTTGCCCTTTTCCCACCATGTCACTATGTTTTTAAGGTTGTGGCTGGTTGCACTCTATTAGTAGTTCTTAGTACTGAAAGGTTGTATGACTTGAACTTTAATCTCTACTTCATTAATGAGCCTTAATCCAGCAATTAATATTCATCTTCTCCCTATTGCACAACACTCTCAAGATTTCCTTACCCTTTGATGTTAGCAGGCCTTAATTACTTGGCCAACAGACTGACCCAAATCTTCACTGATGAGGGGTTGCCTTTCTTGAGCACTTTGTCCTTTTCAGACATTGCTGCTACACTGCCACTTGCTGTTTTTTATTTTTCATGGAAATGCCAGGAGACACTCACAATACATTTCAGAGATATAACTCCTTACTCTCATTCTGTCAAAACTTGGTGCTTCATGATAATTGGGTTCATTCCCAGTCTAATACCCTCACTGCCTGGTGGACTATTAGCACAAGGAATTCAAAGTGACCTAGGTGGCAATCATTACAGTGGGTTCAGTGGAACTCTTTCTGAATCCTTCAATATAAACAATTTTCCTCTAGGAACTAAAACCGCTAATGATAGATCTTTTTCAACATAAAACATTAAAGGCTGAGAAAGCTTGGAATGAAGTGTTTCAAGTCCTAAAAGAAAATAACTTCCAATCCAGACAGATATATCCTGCAAAAACCATCTTTCCAGGGCTGGGGATTTAGCTCAATGGTGCCTCCATCTACTTTGCAAGTGCAAGGTCCTGAGTTCAAAAAACCAAAAAACCAAAAAACAAAAAAACCCACCCCAAAACAAAACAAAAAAAACACCTTCCCAAATTGATGGAGAAATAAAGTCTTTCCATGAAAAAGAGGACCATAAGAAGAGCATGACCCTCAAACTAGCACTCCAGAATATTCTCAAGGATATCCTAGAAGACAATGAGGCCAACAATGACAAAAAATGTAACAGAATGAATACACCCAGCAGGGTGAGCAGTTAAGGTTAGGGAGGTAACAACTGGTTAATCATGTAATGACAGGAATAAATCAATACCTTTCAGTAATAATTCTCAATGCAAATGGTATCAATTCCCAAATCAAAAGAAAGATTGTCAGAATGGATCAAGAAATAAAACCCAATGATATTCTGTATACAAAACCCACATTTAATCCAAAAAGAAATTCATGGACTAAAATATCAAAGGATAGAAAACAATATTCTATGCAATGGGAATCACAAATGAAGCAAGAGTAACTATCTTATTTTCAGAAAAAGCAGACTTTAAAACAAAACTGATAAGAAGAAGCAAAGAAGATCATTACATATTGGTTAAGGGAACAATACAACAGGAAAAAATAATTGCAAAATTTATGCACTAAACACTGACATACACAACTTCATAAAACAAAAACATTCCTGGACATAAAAGAGATCAAATAAACATCACTACAATTATAGTGAGGGACCTCAAAACTGCACTGTCACAGATAGACAGATCAACTAGACAAAAAAAAAAAAAAATCAACAAAGAAATATCAGAATTGAACCAAACCTTGAATAAATGGACTTAATAGATATCTACAAAGTGTTCCACCCAACAACAATAGAATATATATTCTTCTAAGCAGCACATGGAACTTTCTCCAAAACAGACCACATGCTAGCCCATAAAGGATGCTTAAGTAAATGCAAACGAATAGAAATTATACTATGCATATTATCAGATTGTAGTGCAATGAGACTAGAAATCAACAGAAAAAGAAATCATAGAAATTATACAAACACATGGAGGCTAAATAATACATTCTTAAATAACAGTAGGTCACAAAAGAAGTCAAAGAATAAATTAGACAGTTTCTAGAATCAAGTGATAATTCCAGTACAACATACCAGAACCTATGAGCCACAATGAAAACAGTCATAAGAAAAAAGTTTGCAGCTGTGAATACTCATATCAGAAAGTCAGAGTAAGTTCAAATAATTATACACTGCACTGCAAGGTCCTAGAAAAACAAGAACAGACCAAACCGAAGCTAGAACAATGAAGAAAATTATAAAAATCAAAGCACAAATGAATGGAGTTAAAGCTAAGAAAACAATACAGATGTTCAATAAATAAAAGAGCTGATCCTTCAAAAGAATAAACAACATAGACAAACCTAAAATAAAATGAAAAAAGACTCAAATAAATGAAAAGGTGAAATCACAATGGACACTGTCAAAATCCAGAATGTTAGTAACTACTTTGAAAACTTGTACACCAATGAATTGGAGAATCTAGAAGAAACAGATAGTTCCCTAGAAATATATGAATTATCAAAGCTGAAACCAAGAAGATATGAAAACCGAGAATAACCCAATAACAGACAATGAAACTGAGGCAGTAATACAATACCTACCATCTAAGAGAAACCTAGACCCAATGAATTAACCACTACATTTTATAAGAACTTCAGGGAAGATATAACACTTATACTTCTCAAATTCTTTAATGAAATTAAAAGGAAAAGAGAACTTCCAAAGTCATTCCTGGAAGCTGGCATCACCCTGATTCCAAAATCAGACAAAGATCTAAATAAAAAAGAAAACTACATCAATCTCTTTAGTGAACATAGATGCCAAAATACTGAACAAGACTCTGGCAAACAGAATGTAACAAATCACCAAAAAGACTATTACCAATTAGGCTTCATATCAGAGACGCAAGAGTGGTTCAACATATGCAAATCAATAAATGTAACACATCAGATATATAGAAGCAGGAACAAGAATCATATGATATCTCAATAGACACCAGAAAAATTCTTTGACAAAATCCAGTATGGATTCATGATAGAAATCTAGAAGAAAATCGGTATAGAAGGACCTTAATTTAATCTAATAAAAGCCATGTATGACTTCCAACATGATATGAAATGGGAAAAAGCTGAAAGCTTTCCCTATGAAACCAGGACCATGCCATGTACAGGTGCAAATTCCCTATGATGAGTGTTATCATTATGTATATTTAAAATGTTTCAATAAGTGTTTTGCTCAAGAAAATAAAATAAAAATAAAAAATAAAATAAGGAATGAGACAAGGATATCCACTGTCACTACTTCTGTTCAATACTTGAAACATCAGCCAGAGCAATCAGAGAAGAGAAAAAAATAAAAGGCACATATATAGGAAAGAAAGAAGTCAAATTGTTCTTATTTACAGATGACATGCTGTTTTACATAGAAGAGCCTTTCCCTCAAAACTCCATTAAAAGTCACCTAGACTTGTTAATCAAATTCAGCAATGTAACAGGATACAAAATCAACACACAAAAATCAATAACATTAACATCACTATACACCAATAATGAAACCACCAAGAAAGAAATTTGGAAAACAATACCATTCATATAATAGCATCAGAAAAAAATTAAATACACAGGAATTAACCTAATGAAGGAAGTGAAAGACCTCTACAATGAAAACTATAGTGTTCTGAAACAAGAGGTTGAAGAGAACATCTTGGACAGGCAAAACAAAAAGTGTCAAAATGGCCATACTACCAAAACTTATGTACAGATTTAAAGCAATCCCAATAAAGATACTAATGATATTCTTCACAGAACTAGAGAAAACAATCCTAAAATTCAGAGTCAGAGACCAGAATAGCAAAAATGATCTTGGGGAACAAGAGCATAGCAAGAGGCATCACAATCCAAGATTTCAAGTTATATTACAAAGGCATAGTAATTAAAAACAACATATTACCAGCACAAAAACAGAAAATGGATATATGGAAAGAATAGAAGATGCAGTAACAACCCAGCACACTCAGCCATATGATCTTTGACAAAGGGGGCAAAAACCTATGCTGGAAGAAAGATAGCTTCTTTACCAAATAGTGCTTGGAAAATGGACTATCTATATGCAGAAGATTGAATCTAGATCATATCTCTCACTGTGTACTAAACTAAAATCAAATGGATCAAAGCTATAAAGTGGGAGGGGAAGGGGAAAGAAAAGAAGGGAAAGGAAAAATTATGAGAAAAGAAAAAAAATGGAAACAAAGTTTTGTAAATAAGGAAGGGTGGAGGGGGTGAAGGGAGGACAAGGAATGGGGAAAAAATAAGAACCAAGATACACCATGTACAGGTATAAGTACCCAATGATAAATGTAAATGTATTGTATACCCAAAATGTACCAATAAAAAAATTTAAGGAAAACAAACAAACAAAAAGAAACACTGAATCTGTTGGACAATAAAATAGGTGAAACCCTTAAAGTCAGGCATAGGCAAGGACTGTGATCAGAACCCTGATTGCACAAAAAATAACATCAGGAATCAACAAATGAGATTATTTCAAACTAAAAAGCTTCTACACAATAAAGAAAAGAACAGAGTGAAGACACATCCTAAATAATGGGAGAATATTTTTGTCAGCCACTCCTCAGATAGAGGATTAACATCTAGAATATATAAAAACTAAAAAAAATTAGATTCCCCAATAAAAGATCCAATCAAAAAATTGGAAACTGAAATGTACTTCCTTTTCTTAGAAGAGGAAGTACATATGGCCAATGAATACATGAGAAAATGTTTGACTTTTCTGGTCATTAGATAAATTCAAATTAGAACAATGCCAAGATTCCATCTTACTCCAAAAAGAATGGCTGTCAATCATCAGGAAGTCAAATAATTCCAAATTCCAGTAAGGCTGCAGGGGAAAAAAGAACCCTTGTTCATTGTTGGTGGGAATGTAAATTAGTACAACCTCTATAGAAATCAGTATGGAGATTCCTCAAAAAACTAGAAATGGAAATTCTGTTTGGTGAAGCTATTCCCTTTCTAGGTATCTTCCTGAAAGAGTTAAAAACATTTTCAATGATGCCCATACTCCTGAAAGAGTTAAAGGCATCATATTACAATGATGGCCATGTTTATGGCAGTACAACTAGTAATAGCTAAATCTTGGGAGTGGCCTATATGTTCATCAACAAATGTGTGGATAGAAAGCATGTAGCATTTATACACAATTGAGAACCAGTTTGCCATAAAGAAGGAAAACTTTCTGTCAGTTGTAGGAAAATGGATGCTCCTTGAGACAATAATGCTAAGTAAAATAAATCAGACATGCAAGATTAAATATTGCATATTTTCTCTTATAAGAGAAATCAAAGTATAAATAAATTGATGAACAAAATAAAATAGAGTTAATAGGAAATAGGGAGATAGATAATTTGCAAATGGGAAGGAGATGAAGAGGTGGAGGAAGGGGGGAATGAGGAGAGGGAAAAAAATTAAGATGTGCTATGTACATGTACAACTCTCCAAAAGGACTGTAATCATTATGTACTTCAAATATGTACTACTAAATGTAACTATTAAAAAGCAAAACAAGCCATTCCTTTCTCCTAAACCCTGTGACATTGGTACTATGGATTCAGATCATCCTGTAATCCCATACTAGGCTGGGTAGATCTCCTCCCTGGGAATTCTTTTGTTTAAAAGAGACTGTTATGTTCTAAAGCAGTTACCCGTTCTGAGGGTATTCTGAGGAGATTCAATTTTGGATACAGATGGACACTTAAAAGCACAAACATCAATTGACAAAATGGCAAAGGTTAAAATATCTGGAGGTGAGATCTTTTAGGCAAATTATAGGAAGTCCCTGGACAGAGAAAATGCTTAAGACGTCCAACCTATCATGTTTACTATACAGAGTTGTGAGAGTCCAGTGCATTTGTGCTTTGTAAAACAGGAAAACACTCCTCTTGTACATGTTTACTATTATTTTAAGGGTTAAGGCTTGTAGATGTCCACCTCTGTGTGTTTCTTATGGTTGTATAAGAGGCACATTTATTACCACGTGAAGTCAATGATTTTCTATTCCTGTTACCCTAGCCACTTCCCCCATACCTCTGCACAGATGTTAAGGTCTGAGGTTTCTGTCAGTCACCACCTAGTGTGTGTCTCACTGTGTGTTCTATGAGGGCACAGAAATACGTGGCAGCATCCCACAGCTCTGAGTCTGAGATCTTGAGACTGAAGGACTTGGCTGCTTTCTGGAAGTTCACAGAGAAGCGATCCTCTGCTGCATTCTGATGCTTGTAAGCCTCTTGGCGAATAATGAAAATCATCTGCCCACTGGGAGGTTGTTTGTACCAGAACAAATAATAATTACTTTCAGTAGGGTCATATGTGCAGTCCAGGGTCACTGTTGCTGCCTCTTGTATGGATATTTCTGGTTGAGACTGAGTGACTTTCTGGGCCACACTGGCTCCTGTGGGAAAGAGGAGAGAGAGAAGTCCCCTGGGGTATCATGTCAGAGAAATAAACAGACAAGACAGACTCACAAGATGGTTCCCATCCATACTGCCTTTCCTCTTCATTCAAGCCCCGGACAGTTTATATCAGCCCTCTGTCTCCTAGTAGCTGGGATCTAAAAGCCAATGCAGCTGCTGTACTATTAATCTTCTTCCTTGCACTACAGCTCTATTAGATACCATTGGAAATAAACACCTATTCTGTCCTTACCGAGACAGATGGATACGAGTACCCAGGACAAGCTAGCCAGTATCATGCTGGCAGCTCTCCCCTGCAGGGTGAAGAGTCTTCTGCTCCCATCTGGGTTCTCCTCTCCTTGGTGACAACTCTTCACAACAGGAAATGATATCACAGGTAGGTGGTTCACTTATTGAGGAAAGATTTCCCGACACTTTTTTGTCTCTCTTTCAGAAAGTAGGACTGTGGTTATAGTTTCAAATGAAAATGAAAGAAATGTTTCTGAGTTCTTGTAGTGCAGGATGAATTTCTCATAAAAATGACAAAGCAAAGATGATAAAATATATACAAAATTATGAGTGATAAAATATCTGTTATATTAATATATTAATTTTTTACATTTGTATAATTTCTCAAAGTAAAAATGAGAAAAATATATGCTGTGATGGAAAAGAGATGACTAAGTGTGGAAGCAGAATATGTAGTAACTAATTGTGCTTATCTTTTCCATGGATACTTTAAAAATGAGAGACCTTGCTTGTGCTTAATCAAGAAACTTTGAAATAACTATTGCAGAAGTTCTCACAGCACTAAATTGTTTCAAATGATTTAGTTTAATTCATATTTATTTTAAGTCATTCATTTCATTTTGAGAAAATATTATGCACAAAGACTGTGATTTATTAGAAGTGTGCTTTTCCAGGGTGAGTGACAAGGATCTGTAATGTCAGTGTTGTAGGTCCAAGCTAGGAGCATGAATGTAGGTGTGGTTACATGGTGGATGACTGTTGGAAGAACATGGGTTCTCAGTTGCATAGACTTAGGTGGCTGAGTGTCCCCACTCAGAGAGATATCCATGGAGTCAGAAAGGTTGGGAACAGCCCTGAGTGATGCTACAAAAATCCCTTGTACTCTAAAGTTCAAATTGATAGCAATAGAAGAAGCCATAGAATTTCTTCTAAAAATTCTTCACCCTTGTTTCATGATTTAAGTTCTTGTACCCAGCAATGTCAGCTCCAAAGCAAGGGTTTGTGTGTAAGGATTTTATTGCAGGCAATTCTAGGGAACGTTGGTTGGAAGTGAATCAGGGAAGGGAAGGAAGGTAATATGGGCTGTGCCATAAAATCAGCTACTACTATGGAAAATTGGAGCTCAATCCAGAGGGACAATTCTGGGAGACGGGATAGCACAATCTTTGGAGTTATCCCAAATGAGGCATGAAGAAGCTGGATAAATCATTAATA
Organism: Heterocephalus glaber; assembly: GCF_000247695.1. Next base: position 8,667,017 of record NW_004624825.1, on the reverse strand, counting down.
CACTCGTTCATCACCAATCAAGTTCTGCTTTTATGGCAAACCTGGCATTTCTAGCTTGTCCTGAACATTGTCACATTGCTCCCCTAGCCTGAAAATGGTCCTCAGAGTTGCTGGGATTTTCAGCAAGCAGTGTTCAGTGTGGAGATGTGACTGCCAATAAGCATGAGTGGACCCAAATGGCATCTTCCCAATTCATCCCTTGCCCTGCTCAGATATACTTGTGCTTTATGTTCAAACTACTCAGATCTCTAAGCTTAGAATGAAAGCTAAAAGAATGGATAGTGGGACAAGCTAAAGATGCTCTAGTTGATTTCAAGGCTGTGATTCATATTTATTATGTCTCTCCAATATCACTCATTCTTGATTCTTCTTACCTTTTGCTAATAATTCTACTAGACTAGATTTCTTTCTTGGAGAGTAACCTAAACCTTTATCCTTGAGGGAGTCTAAGCCCCTGGCTATTCTGCCCTTGTTAGGCTTAGTTTCTACAATTGCCTGTTTGTAGTAACCACAGGCATGAAAACCATCTCTTGAGTTATAGACACATATTCCTGGCTCCTGTTAGGTATCTACAATCCTATACTTTATGATAATCAAGATCAGCTGCCCTCACCAGTATAGCAAATCCTTTCTGGGTTCCTGATCTGCTGGCACAAGGGTCCCCGAATTCTGGGTTTCTGATCCCCTGGCATAAGGATCCCCAAATGACTAGGTAACATAGGTAACTAAGTGTAGTAAAAACCTTTCTGTTTCCCTAGTAGAAGCATGCCCCTCCTTTTTCCTTCAAAAGGAAGCAGGACCTCTTATCAGATAAAACTCAGAGTTATAAGAACAAAAATCACAAAAGTAGATCATTAAAGGTGGGAATTTCTGGCGAGCTAGTCCTGCTTCTATCCTCGGCTCCAGTTCCATATATTTTGTCTAACTGGGACACAGCACCATCTTGAAGAACACTTCTTATACCTCTCAGAGTGCAATTCTTAAATTGGCACATTAGCTAAGCCTTTAAGTGGCCACTTTCATGTTTTATCTGGCTAGTGTGGATGATGCTAGATGTGATAGGATCAGTATGTCCAATGACATATGTGTGGCCATTGCCACACTCCCCTGCTATATAAATGGGCCTCTTGCTATAAGGAGATGTGAGAGTCTTTGTTGATCATTAATGGTCAATCAGACACTCTCAGCGCTCAGCTGATGCTACCATGTGTGGCACTGTGGAATGGAAAGCAAATCTATGTCCGAAATATGCATTAATGAGAAAAAATTATGTCACCTCTGCTTTTTCTGCATCTATTGAGATGATCATATGCTTTTTGTCCTTGACTCTGTTAATATGGTGTATTACATTTATTGATTTATGGATGTTGAATCATCTTTGCATCCCTGGGATAAATCCGACTTGGTCAGGGTGTATGGTCTTCTTGATGACCCTCTGTATTCTGTTTGCCAGTATCTTGTTGAGGATTTTTGCATCTATGTTCATTAGGGAGATT
>NW_004624825.1:8639631-8662550 GCF_000247695.1 Heterocephalus glaber | reverse complement strand
TGTAATTAGAACCCTTATGGAATGATTGCTTCTCAGAGGTGTCTTCCAGATATAGCTGGTCTTTAAGTTTTGAGTCTCTAATGACTCTAAGACCATCTCGTTTTCCTTATACTAGGAAGGTTCATTGACTAGATGAATACCAACACCTTAGCCCAAGTGATACAATCAGCAACACCACTGGATCAAGTAAATCTTCAAAAATGACATTTTGTGGTAGTTATTAATCTATGACCTTTAGCTGTGTGAATTAAATCAAGATCAAGGACCAACTCAACATATAGCGAATAAACTCTTCAATATAACAACTTTACCCTTTGGGATGGGGAGTTAGAAGGGGTTGGGAAGGGAGGGACAGATGGGAAGAAGGATAGGGGAAGGTTAGCAGTGTGGCCAGAGGACACAGGTGAGAAGGAAAAAGAGAATAATAGGAAAATAAAGAAAAGCTCCAAATGAGGACCAAAACAGGGAAAAAAAGGGAAGATGAACAATGTGGGAGAGCAAGAAAATGAGTGCAAGAGAGAGAGAGAAAGGAAAGAGAGAAGAAAGAAGAAAAGAAAAGAAAAAAGGAGAGAAAAACAAATATTTGCAAAGAGTAGGAAAACAAATAAAGATAAGAGGAGCAAAAGAAAAGAAAAGAGAAAAAATACAGTCTAGTAATATTCATTTTGGGAATGATAAAAAAAACCAATGAAGATGTAGGGCCTCTTTCAGGGTAGGTCTCTTCTGTCACAATAGACAATGTGGGCAGCAGTGTGCAGATATAAGTCAATGAATCTCAGCAGGCTAGTTGCAGACCCATGAGATTCAGGCAGATTTCTGGCTGCAAGTCCCAAGTTGAGCTCCCTGTCCTCCTGTAGGGTTGAACTCTGCAGAGTTGTATTGCAGGTTTCAGTTGCCGTTCCCCTGAAGATAGACCCGGTCCTGATGGGAGGTGAAGATGACTCCAACTTACCCAGTACCGTGGTCTGGTGGTCTGGTGTCCTCTGTGTCTTTGTAGTGTGGAACCAGGGGGCTGTACAGAGAAGAGACCAGAGGAGCTGGGGAGGATGGTGTCCAGTGGATTGCTGCCAGGGCATGGGCTGATTTGGAGTGTTCTGCGTGACGCACGACCTTGGTAGGGCGTCTGCACTTCTGCCTGTCTGCCCTAAGTGCTTCTTATATTTACATCTTGGTTACATACATAGTAGTCATCTGAAACCCTGTTTCATGGTCTTTTTAAATTTGCAGCAAGGGTTGAGGACTCAAGAGGATCAGAGGTCATGGAAGAAACCTTATTCTTTGTGTCCAGTCTTCATCTTGCTGATTCTAGGTGCTTTCCACTTCAATGAATTTTCTTAGCTGTAGCCCATAGATAAAGGTCTAGTCCTGGCAAACCCATTCCCATTCCTTTGTTTTGCTTCTTTTTGTGGTCACAAAGTAGCAGAGCCTCCATGCTGAGAGTTTGGATGAGTAAATAGCTGTGATCTTATTTATAGAGATTAATTTTCCATTCTTCTTCATGCATGAAAAGATGTGCAACAGGGAGACTGCACCTCCTAGCATTTCCCAGGAAGCACAGTGTCGTTGTACATCACTCTGGATTTAGCTTTCTCCTGGGGATGCAGGCTATAGATTGGGCTGGACTCCAACTTCCATGGTCCACTTGTTTCTGCCTAAATGTAGAACATCAGGTGTATAAGGCGGTCACTGGGGAGTCTATTTGTGAATGGTACACTATCCTGGGAACTCGTGATCACTTTTTTCTCAAAGTGTCCACAAATCACATCAAATCTGGAACCACAGAAGTATTAGCAAAACTTCTGGTTTTCTTAAGATTTTTCTATTTTCCAATGTGGATAATTACCAGGAATGTTCTCAAAGAAGGGAAGTTTTGTCTGGGAAGACTACTTGGAAAAGTCCAGTCACTTCAAGGAGGTAACATTTACATGAGAATTTTCCTTATAATCTCTTATGTCTCAAGTATGCTAATTACAACATTCTAGGTAAGTACAAGCAAGAATATATCTAGTTAAATTAAAGATGACTAGTAATTTTCCCAGCCAATAATAGACAGGGATGTGGTAGGCTAACTATAAATGTTGAGTGTCTACTTCCTAAAGTTCATTCTACTTATCCCTATGAGGATGTTTAATATAATGCACAAAACATAAAATGCTAATTTTATAGTTGTGGAGATAAGGAAAACATATATGAAAATGAAAAAAATTAACTGTAGGGAACAGTACATAGTTGTGATCATATATTGCTGTAGAAGCAAAGTAGAGGAGCAAACTGCATCTAAGAATTTGTAGGTTAGTAACTGCCACAAGAGCTAAGATAAAAACTATATGATCGTATCTATTGATTCAGAAAAGGCATTTGACAAAATATAACCCACATTCATATTAAAAACACTAAAATAGGCATTAATAATGAATTCTTTAACATACAAAATGTGTATGCCACAACCCCAAACCAGCACCTACTTATGGGAAAGCACTATGAGCTCTTATTAAAGTAGAAGAAAAAATTGTCAGCTACCTCTATTTCTATTTAATATTGTGTTGGAGCTGCTAATGAATGTAGCCAGCCCAGAAAAGACCCAACCTACATGAAAAACAGTTAAAAGCATGAGAATTAGAAAGTGGTAAAATATCATTTGCATGTTTGCAAATGAAATAATTATATGCCAGAAAACCTAAAAAGATCACTATCAAAAGACTGATGTTAACATAGGCAACATTTCTAGAAAAGCAAATATATCACTAATATGTCAAAGCAAAATGAAACAAATCAAAACAAAAAATGTTAAACTGTGGAAGCAAAGAGCACATTTTTTTTTCTTTGCACAGAAGTAAGAAGAGAGAGAAAATTCTTCAGTAAAAATTAAGACTAGGCAGACAGGTCAATTAAATGAAATAGTAAATCAATTCTTAAACCCAATTATGTATGTAAATTTAGCATAAGATAAAGAGAGCATCTCAAATCAGTGTGGGGAAGTGATTGTGCAGTTTGTTGGGATGACTTGTGTCTCTTCTAACTTGAGGTGGGGGTGGCAAATGTGATTGTGATAGTGTCTCATTTTAGACCAGCAGTCTTCACACTGGGATTCCTGTAAACATGGATCTTGAAGGTGTGTGAAGACTTTCCTAAAACTAGTCTCTCTGGAGCATGCTTGAGGTTAAGATACCAACATGCTTCTCACTTTTCTTTCTACCATCATCTAACCCTGAAAGCACCAAAAGAAAAAGTATATATCTTTATCATCCCAGGCAGTGCATTGCTCCTGGGTGCTCAAAAAATCTCCAAGGTACCAAACAAAGAGACAATTTATCTGCTTCTGGCTTCTCAGGGAGAGTCCTTAAAAGCCAAAGAAGAAATATTGTAAAACAGGGATATATTTCAACTAAGCAAAAACCTCAAGGCAAGGTTCCTTAGCTTATCCATCTATCTTAGAATTAGAATTTTGAAATGAGTTGACTGTCACTGGAACCCATAATATACCATCCTTATTTGACTTGAAAAATAAAGCCAGACTCTTCCTAACAGAAAATAAAATCTTATGTGGCCAGTTTGTTTCACATTGTAGGATTGGAGAAAAAGAAGTTAAAGAAGATTCCCAGATTGTTGGCTCTGGTAGCTTGGTGAATTATATTGCCATTTTATTGATATGGCCAAGGGTGACAGAAGAGCCTATGGGAGAGAATTTGATATTATATTTTTAATATGTTAAATTTTAGTTCCAAGTAGACATTCAGTGTAGATGTTAGATAGGTTATAGTACAGTTTTGTTTTTGTTTTTTGTTACCGGGGATCAAACTCAGGACCTTGCGCTTGCAAGGCAGGTTCTGGAACCACTGAGATAAATCCCCAGCCTGGGATAGGTTATGGTATAGATGAGTCTAGCTTTCAACAAAGAGCACCAAGATAAAGGTATGAATTTGGTAGCAATCAATCTATAGATGGTAATTAGAGGCACATTTCTGGATGAGATCACTGAGAGAGTGCACGTAGACAGAATACATGCTTTAGGACCGAGCCCCAGGGTAACACCATATTTGGAGGTCAGCCACCTCTTGGAAAGGAGCTAGGAAAGGAGACTGAGAAGGGGTGGCTAGAAGATTGTAGGCAAAGCAGAAGTGTGTGGCCATCCAAAACTTAACTGGGGATGGCATTTCAAGGAGGGATAGCCACAGTGTCAAATCTTTCTGAGAGATTCCAATAGATAATGAATGTGCTAATAGATCATTAAATTCGTGGATGTGAAAGTCATTGGTAGCCATAGCAAGAGTGATTCCAGTGGAACAGCAGGAATGAAAATCTGGCTGGATTGGTTAGGTAAGAAAGAGTTAGAGAATAGAGATAATTCATTTAGAAAGCCTTTTAGAGAAGTTATGTTATTGAAAGAGACAAAGAACAAAAAAACCTTGTAAAGGTTTTTACCCATTGAACCACTAAATCCAGTTGCAGAATGCTATCTTAATGAAATGGTGAGAAATTGGGATTAAAATTTATATTTATAGATATTTACCATAATGCTATTTAAAACAATTTAAAATTTAAAATAATTAAAATAGGTGAAAATAGGAAAATTATGTAGGTAAGTATGGTGTATTTATGATATAGAATAGTAGGCAATCAGTTCAAATTATCTTTAATGACAAAAGTGAGACTATTAAGAAAGGACATAAGTGGTTCTTACAATATGCAAAATGTGCAAAAATCTGAAACAAAGTAGAAATAAAAATAGAAATTAAAAACAAAGTAAAACAAATAATTAAAGATGAATTTTCATGATTCTGGCAGTTACAAGTTTTAGTATTTTCCATTTTTTCAATACAAACTCATAAAACAAATAGGGTTAACATAATTATTATTATCATAATTATTATCTCCTTTTACTTAATTCTGGTTAGTTTGAATGTAAAGTACTTCTGGGCACCGTAAATTCAGCTCATAAAATAGTATTTGACCACAAATCTCTTTCCTTTCAGCAATAACGATTATGGCTGTAAATGACAGAATCTCACCTCAAGAGAGTATTTAGACTCTTGCAGCTCCAGGCAAAGCTGGATTTATAGGCTCTGATGCTCTCAGAAATCTGCCTTTCCTTATAACTCAGCACTGTCTTTCTACTACTCTTAGACTAAGCTGTGAATGATGCTCCCTAAGGTTGTGCAATGAATAATATGTGACAGCTCCTCATAGAAAGGGGAAAAAAACTCCAAGAAAGCTGCAGATACTCAAGGGCACAACTCTGTCTGCAAAGCTCTTGTGCTTAGTTATTCCTTCCGTTTGTGCTTCGCCTGTTTTTCATAAAGGTTTCTAGTTTTGAGATGCTATAAACCTATGCTAACAACTCTTTCAAATTTTGATTATATGGCAGATTAAAGCACATCTTTAATATATTCTTTGGGACATTTTTTTTTTTTTTTGGTACTGGGGATTGAACTCCAGACCTTGTGGTTGTAATGCAGGCGGTGGCACCACTGAGCTAAATCTCCAGCCCCTGGGACAATTTTTTTGGCCCATAGGTCCATTCCTGTTTCTTCTCTTTTTCTCCAAAATTGTTCTTGGTTTTTTCCATCCATTCAAGACTCCAAATGTGTCTACTGTATAACCCAACATTATGCATCAAGAAACTCTTTCCTTGGCAAAATCAATGGTGAATGGAATTATTCAAAATTCACTGGTGACTTTTCTAGGATGATCCATTCTAGACAAATATTTGGCAGAAAAAAAGGTGCAAATTGTGACCAGAAGTTGCCATATCTGTCACTTCATCAGTCCTTGAATAATATTCCAGAAGACCTTTTACTCAATAAAATAGAGTTCTGTTCCTCACTATTCTCACTTTCTTATTTTTAAAGACTAACTTTCTTTTTTTGAATGATGTAGAAATAAAGCTAAATTACCTAAGACAGAGTAACCCTTTAAGTTTTACTATAGTTTTAATGTTTATTTTTTATGTACTTACTTCATTCTCAAAACTTGCACCAATTAATAGAAAAATGTAGCTACAAGAGTCCTAAAAGTCTGGCATATTGCTGCCTGAAGAACCACTCTATTTTATGTACCCCAAACCATGCTTTTTAAAGAGTAAACCAAATTAAACATCAAACATGTTTGTGATATAAAAGAAAGACACAGGGGGGTAAATTAGGAATTAGCCCTAATGTCTGTCTTCCTGCTTTACCCAAATGGCAACATGATACCATGGAAAGTAAAGAAAATGGGAACATATCTCAACCAGGCCTGCACAGGTTCTGAGTTAAGTAATCTCATCAATTGGGAATATTGTCAATGAAAATAGTGCAAGAGTTTTTTTTTTCCCAGTTAGGCAAGGAAGTGAAAATGTGCAAAGGAAAGCAGAATGTAACTTGCTGTGTTTATTTGGTTTGTATTACTTCATTTAAGAATTTGTCCTTTATGAGAGTGAGTGCAGAGAAGCTCTTAATGTCCTCCTTTACACCTGAACAAAATTAACAAAGTGATTAGAAAATTGCAACACATTTGGTAAAGTGTTTAGATTTTTCTTTTCCTGTAATTTGAACTTTTAGTTGATGGTAAAGCTGCTCAGAGAAAAGGGAAATTATCTGTCCACTGAATCAATTATTATGGAAATCATTTTTTTCCATAATTAAGAAATGTTCTAGGAAAAGTAAATCTTTGGTGTTATTTAACAGTTTATCATTAGATTAATAGTTCTTTCTTAATGTTGTTTTGGTCAAGACAGATAATCTCTTCTTCTGGAACAAAACAGGGTTCTGGGCTATGTGTAGTCCTCTTATGATAAAAATTGCTTCAAGTTAATATACCTTTTTATTCATAGTGACACCAATAAAACTGTTCCTTTCAGTCATATCTAAAATGTTTAATTTCCTGTGCTCTTTTGGCTTATTATTTCATAATATTTGTCCTTAGTAAGTCTATCCTTCTTGGAATGTGTTCTTGTACCTTCTCCCTTGTTTAAAGTCTTATACATGATTCAAGTACAAATTCAACTTTCATAAACTGTAAGTAATTGTTTTCAATCACCATGAATGTGATTTTATAAAAACCATCATGAATTTTATACACTTTTTGGTTGTTTTGTTCTTTTATGGACATTTTTTTCTCACTTAAAAGGTGAAATTTTTAGTTGTTTCCACAAAATCATATTGTTTTGTAACCCTTCCTGGAACATTTCTGGAAAGTGGACATTGCACATTTCTTCAATTATTTGTTGTAATAAGGGATATTTTACATCTCAAGGCTACCTGTTTTATTTTGGAAAACTTCTAATAGCAGTTCTTCTGTATGGTGAGCTTAAATTTCTAACCATTGACTATAAACTTGCCTTTACACATGGGTATAAACATAACCAGTCATTTATTCACTTAACCAGCATTTACTGGTGAGAGAGAAATTATCTAGAGACACAGATATTCTCATGCTTATTAAATATAAGCTCTTTGTGTACCAGCATCATGCTATTTGTAGAAAAATATATAAAATATTTTTATGTTGTCTATCAAAGAGTGCAGAGAAGAGGAAACAGAAAAGTCTCAGATATAAATTATGAAAACCATTATTTAATGGTGATTAAAAGAGGAAGTGAGCAAGAGTTTGTGTACAAACTGTAGGTGCCAGGAGTTCCCAGAGTTATAGGACAGAGGTTGGTGGCTGAGTCTGTGACCTTTACAGAGAAATAACTTGTTCTTCTTAAAGTTGGGGCTTTTAGCTGGGTGTGGTGGTGTACGCCAGTAATCTTAGCACTCTGGAAGGCTGAGCCAGGAGGATCACAAGTTTGACCCCAGCCTGGGCAAACTTAGAGAGAACCTCAAAATTTAAAAAATGGGGGGATGGGCTAGGATGTGATGCAGCTCAGTGGGAAGGTCCTGCGTTCAATCTCTAGTAACACACACACACACACACACACACACACACTCTTAGAGCTCTTACATTTTCTGCTTTATCTCAGAATTAATGAAAAATGACACAACATCTACTCTACTATTGAGTGTGGAATATAAAATCAACAATCCTAAGTAACTACAGCAAAAAATTAGAAGCTATGCTTACTGGATCCTTCAGGACTGGGGAAATCTGCTGCACTTTCTGTTAGCTCTCTTCTTTGTTCAGCAAAGAAACAGGCACGAATGACCATACATCAACTTTCCAAGTATTACATGTTTTATTTTATTTTACTTTCCTAGAGACCACAGAAGAGCCACTTTGCAATTATTCATCCTCCAGTCTTTTTGGGGATGCCATTTAAGTGTCCCTTTCCCTATCTAAAATCATCCCCATTTGGACTATTAATGCCATCCCAGGACCACTAAGGAAGGCTTTGGGGATTATTGTATTCATTCTTTCTCACTTTCTGAAACAATGTGTTTGCTAAGGGTGGAGAGTGAAGAGACATTTGCATTTTGAACCGCCAGCTGGTCATAGCCATGTCTCACTCCCTTTCTACTTCTTCTTTCCCTGCCACCCAAGCAACATACAGACATCCATGCAAATGTCCACACTTTGGCAGCCAGACCCAGAAAAACAAATTCTTCATCACTGATGCAGAGATAGGAAAACAGTAACTTCTGGGGGTTATACCTCCTAGTTGCCGACAGGATGTCAAACACTGCTATCCTCCTACCTTCCTAGTGATCACTCAAAAGAGTGACAAGGGTCAGCATCTTTTGATTATGTCACCAACAAAGCCCCTTACTCTGCCCAGCTGAGTCTTCCGTGGATGAAAGATACACAGTTGAAAAAGGCACAGGCTCAGCACTTTGGCTGAGGTGAAACATGCCTATCTTCCTTCAAAAATTACTGAAAATATTCAATTTTAATGACTTCTAAACCATATGGTAGAAATAGTTTTAAAGAAAATTTAGGTAAAGGGATAACTCCTCATGGCATTCGTCTTCTATTTTCACTTATGTAGTTACTGTGACTCAGAGAGCACAAGACTCCTTGGAAGCTGTGTGGATGCTGTAATCTGGCATGTGTCAGAGCTTACCTGCTCGCCTTCTGCCTCGGCTTCATACATCTTACTGCCCTTATAGGAGTTCATATTAAATGTCAGTTTCCTCAGAGGTCCTGTTTAACAAGCCAGTGGAAGGGGCAAGGAGGAAGTAATTTCATTATCAGCAGTCTCTTCACTAGGGATGAACCATGGAGATTCTGCACAGGGCTGCTGTGTAGACTGGGGTTCATTCATGGAATGGGCCAAAGGCTCCTGACACATAGTGTTCAAACAATAAATAGGGGCTAATTTTGCCTGGAAAGGTAAACTCTGATGGGTTTTCCCTTTCTTCAGTCTTTTTAGTCATGAAGTTAGTTAAGCTATTGGACAATTTCCCTAGCATAGTACCAAGAGGCCAATTCCAGTGCATTACTGTACTTCACAGAACCTGAGAAGCACTGAGGGTGGGGCCTCTGAGAGGGTGAGGGGGGCATCTGTGACATTTCAGGGTCCATGTTTACCTGAAGCCATTTATCCTCAGACTCTGACATTTAGATTTCTCACTGATTCTGGGATGCCGTGGTACTCAGAGTGTCCGGTTCAGACAAGAGAGGGGAATGTGTAAAAATGTGGGAGGCATGTGAGCTTAGTGTCTTTGGATAAAGAATACATTTATTCAGTGACATAGAGAAGTGAATTTTTGTAGAAGAGTCCAAAGGAGCTTTGGGCTAGTAGATGCTGGCATGCTTCAGAAAGGAAACTAAAAACAAGAAGATGTATCAGCAGATGAAGGAAAGAGCAAGAAGACCACAAGTGACAGAGAACCCCACCTTTTAAACCTTATTATTTTTGAAATGTTCTAATCCAAATTAGAAAAAATTCTGAAAAGCCTGACTAAAGGAAAGTATAAATATGAACAAATGGGGATGAAGATGAGGTTTATGAAGTTTCCTGTTACTTCACAGAATTGTGTATAGATTTTCATTTGTTTGTTTGTTTTTCTGGTACCGAGGATTGAACTCGGGTCCTTGCACTTGCGGGGCAGGTGGCAGAACCACTGAGCTAAACCTGGGCCCTTCATTTGTTTTGACAGATGAAGGCCAAATTACCTGTAAGGCCAACTTTATTTAAAATACACATAAATGGCAAATAAGCATCTGAAAATTTGCTGTACACAATATATCATTAGGGAATTACAAATTATAACAACGAGATATCACTACATCCTTACTAGAATAACCAAAATCCAGACTATTACAACACCAAATGCTGGTGAGGACGTGATGAAAGAGGAAATACTATTTTTTGCCCATGTGAATGGCAATTTCTTACAAAACTAAATACAATTTTAGCATAAGGTCCAGCAATCATACTCTTTGGTTTTTATCCAAATGAGTTGAAAATATGTGCAACATGTATAACAGCTTTATTCCTACTCACCCAAACTTGGAAGCAACTGAAATCCTCCGCAGTAGGTAAATAAACTATAGTACAGCTGGACAATAGAATATTGACTACTACTAAAAGCAAATGAGCTATCAAGCCATGGAAAAATATGGAGAAACTTTAAATGTATATTACTAAGTAAAAGAAGCCAATCTGAAAAAGGCTTAATACTGTATTATTCTAGCTATCTGACATTCTGGAAAAGGTGAAACTGTGGAGACAATAAAAAGATCAGTGGCTGTCAGAGGTTAGGAAAGAGGGATAGATAAACAGGCAGAGAACAGAGGAATTTTAGAACATTGAAACTACTCTGTGTATTGTAATAGTGAATACATGCCATTATTCACTTCTCAAACCCACAGAATGTGTAACACTAAAAGTGACCTGAATGTTATCCATGGACTAGGAGGGTAATGATGTGTCATGTAGTTTCATCAGTGGTAAGAAATGTACCATTTGGGTGAAAGAATATTCATTATATGGAAGGCTATGGGTGTGAGGGAGAAGGGTACACATGAGAACTCTGTACTTCCTGCTCAATTTTTCTATGAACCTTTAAAAAGAAAATCTACATAAAAACAGAAGTCAGTAGGTAATATCTGTGCTTCACAGTGCAAGACATTGTTTTAAAAGTATGTTATTAAGAAGTACAGAGCTGACTACCAAGGACATATGAAGAATTAGAAGTAGATATATTTTGTGAACAAGTATTGAAGGCTGAGGAGGAATAAGAAACTAGATTTCCAAACCAAACTTTTCTACACTATTTAGTGTTTAAAAATGCATTTGTTACTTTGATTGTACTACTTTTAATAATAAATAACATAAATTGTTAGAAAGTATAAAACAGCAGTATTTTTCTTTATATGGAATAAATTTCTCTAAATGGAGAAAAATTCCAGTCACAATACAAACATAGACCACACACTATTTAGCAATTACTTTCACAAGAAAAGAGGAGGATCTTAAAAAAAAAAACCAAACAAATAAAACATACTTTTAAAGGACTAATTCCCTGAATAATTGGACAAGCATATACCATTTCTTTATAGACACACATAGTGTTCTAAAATGTCAGGCTTTCTAAAGTGCTTTTAATCAGAATCTCCTTTGCTTGAATTAGACAAAATGGATGAGAGAACAAATACCTAGGAGCTGTCAACAACATCTTGAAAAGTCTTAGGATCTGATTTTCTCTTTTATGACATAAGGTTTTTTCTAAATAAAACAATATAATACAGGTGCAGGTTTAAGCCTGGAACATAGCAATATGTGAAACATAGCAAAATCCAGAAGAGATCCAAATATTACTGGTTTTGTAGGAGCATCTCAAATCATGGGTATAAGTGTGAAATGGTTTCCATTTTTCTCACTATGTGCTGATCATACTCTACTTTGCTGTCATCGATCATCTTTTTTCCCACTGGGAAACAAATTACCCTTTCTCTTTCTCTTGGTTAACAAAGCAGCATCATTCCAACATTTCTTGTTTTCATTTTGATTCTTCATTACAATTTAAGATCTGGGCTCTGCTCACAGGAAGACTTTCACACCCTCAAGAAGGCTCCGGTCGCTCCAATAACAAATGGACTATGTTGTTCTTCTGACTTCATCCCTGCTCACACCCAGGTGGTGGACAGAGATGGGGGGAAGACTCTATACTCTTGCCTTCCTTCTCCTGGGCTGAGTATTCTCACATCCTTGCCTTCTTTTATGTAACTGCACCTCCAAATTGTAGAAAGGTTCCTTCCCTTCTTTGCTACTTCTTACCTCTACCTGGTCAAGGATCCGGACTCAGCAGCAGATACCGCAAATGCCTGCTTTCTCACGGTGGGGTGGCTTGTAATTGGTTTTTTCATGGGCCACACTCCACCTCTACCTGCATTTTCCTGCAGTGGGTAACAGTCTCAGGCTCAAACTCTTCCTTCTCACTAAGCTCATAATCTGAAGGCAATTGTTGCTGCTGGGCCCCCGCCAATTGGCAGCTCTTTGGAGGAGGGGTGGATTTGGGCAAGGCGGTTTAAATCTGGGCGGATTCATTGAATCCATGGGAAATTTGTGGAAAGCGACTTCAGTGAAAGGTGGGAACATAGGCTAGTGCATTTATTCTTGTTTTGCTGTGGTTGACTGCATTTTATTTCTGCTCACAACACTCTGCCCCTTCAGAAGCTGGTTAGCTTCCAGATACATGGCCTCAGCCAGGCCTCAGCTTGGTGGAGAGGTAAAAGCTGGACCAGGTGCTTTCAGTTCTGAGGAAGGAAGTTGGGTGGGATGAGATAGGCACTTCCCTTCCTGCACAAGATTTGTATTTTCCCAAAAGGTCACCTCTTGATGCTCCTAGACTTCCCTTCTTGTTTTGCTGACATCAGTCAAACCAGTTTGGCCTCTCCCACCCTAGTTGAATGGCCAAGAATTTCTTCTTCCTGAATAGTAGGGAGGAATTCAATAATTATTTTATCCAACACCCAATTCCACTGTGATTCTTGCGCTGTTCTGCAATGTTCTGCAATGTTCAGAGGTTATGTTCAAAGACGTTGTTGTGGGAAATAGATCATAAATATAAAATCATTTTCAGATGGTCAAAAATTTATTTTAAAAAACAAAATGATAAAACTGTTGGGTAAAAAATTAGAAATATTTAAATTATGGGAGACATTTGTAAAGTTGATACTCAGAAGCTGTAAAGAAAACAGGCTGCAAGGCATGGTAGTGAATGCCTGTAATCCCAGCACCCTGGGAGGTCTGTCCAGAAAATGTAGTGACTTAGCATGACTGTGTCTCAAACAACAACAACAATAGCAACACACAAAAACCAACAATAACAAATAAAATTAACTGGGAATGTAGTCAGTGTAAATGCTTAGGGTTCAATTCCCAGTACCACAAGAAGGAGAAGGAGAAGGAGGAAGAGGAGAAGATAAGAAGAGAAGGAGGGAAAGGAGAAAGAAGAAGAGAAGGAGGAGGAGGTAGAGGGAGATGAAGCAAGGCAGGGCTGGGGTGTGATTTAATGGTAGAATGTGTGCTTAGCATACATGAAACCCTGAGTTTGGTCCCTGGCACTTCAACACACAAACAAAGGACAAAAACCAAGCATTTTTAGTATATTAAACTTAGAGAAATACCACATTATAAACAAAGTCAGCAGACCAGGGAAATGATAGAAAAATTAGACATCTCTAGTACCATACATTTTATTGATGAGAAATAACCTAGCAGAAAAAGGGATAATAATATACAAGACCATTAATGAAAGAGAAAATCTCATTGACCACCTGTTTGTAAATAGATGTTTGATCTCACTAGGGACACGCTTGCCTATGTTTATATGAATTGGAGGAATGATGGGAAGGGACATTCACCAGTAATAATATCCTTTACTCCTTAGAGATAGAAGAGAATGGGTGAGTGGGAATTAACTTTTGCTTATATATTTGTAATTATTTTCTTTATAACAACAATCAGTACTGTATTACTTTTCTAATGTGCAGTGTATCACATAAAAATTTAAAGCATAAAATTAGACTTTTAAAAATCTGCTAAAATTTGAAGATGAAAGGAGGTTTAAGGGATGTGGATTGAAAATATTGTTCAATGAAAGCATTTTGGGACATTTCTTCCTGTCACAGTCATCTGTTTCCTCTCCACACTTCAGTTATGCAGCTTGAAGGTTTTAATCTTCTTAGTTCAAGGTCTGTGGGTCTCCCTGAGTCCCTACGGCAGCCACAGAGCCGGAAACAGGGCTCCTCCGTGGAACGTGCAGCCTCTGCATTGAGCCTGCACTCTGTATAGTTATTTCAAGCTAATGCCTGTCTTGTCTTCTATTAGAAAACAAACGTCAGGTTTTGTTCCCTGCTGTTGAGGATTTTAAATACAGACAAGTTTTTCTTGTTGGAGAGAAAGTAGTAAAGGGAAATATTGGCAGCATTAATCATAGAATTGCACTACTGAAAGTTTTCACATATTGGGCAGGGGAGCTTTAGCTGTTTTTTTGTCCAGTAGTCATAAGGACAGAGCTAAATCAGAGGCAATTTGTATTGGAACCTATGTGTTCAGATGTGTGTGTGAAATTAGATTTCTGTGAAGACTGCCTTTCTCTCGTAACTGCACATGATGGAGATGAGAAACAAAAAAGAAGCCTAGATTGAAGTTAGAAGAATCTTTTAATTAAAGTCAGAAGATTTGATTTGTGTTCCATCTTGCCACTTACCAATTGTGTGACCTTGGACAATTAATCATTCTGGGACTTGATTCTCTACTTTATGGAGAAGTAATGTTATTACTATTGGCATTATTAAATAAAATAGAGTATATTTACCCAGTGATTTATATGAATATAAAATTAAATGATCTTTATAAATTGAGATGGTCTTGAAGTTCATTTTATTGAGTTAAATAAGAGGAAGTTGTCGAACAAAACATAGTGTGTTACTATTTATATAAATATATCACAAAATGATATAGTTTCATGAGTACATGTAGGCATATGTCCATATTAATTATGATAAAGGGTTTAGAATCTGCACTGCAAACCCTTCCCTCTGGGAAAAGAGACAAGGTGAAGATGTGGGCAGAGAGAACCTAAACTTTATCTGCAATGTTTTGCTTTTAGAAATGGGAGGACATTAATATCTTACATGTATAAGTTTAATTAGCTTAAAAATATACCTATATGTTCTCAAATAATTTTAAGACAGAACTCAGTGTAAGAATACAGCTTTTCCTAACCTTTCTTTTTTGGAAACTAGAGGTGGTTTCCATGAGATGTTAATGTAGATGTTTCTTTTTCATACAATCAAATCAAATCTTTCACTATTGATTCTACTACAGAGAGAAAAGAGCTGAAGATAGCTCTTTTTTGTTTGCCCACATCAAAGACGAGTGTGAAAATTAAAGAACATTTCAGAGTAGGCTCTGTCAGCTGGGCTGGGAGAGAATTAAGGAAGAGAAGTAGGAGGGTGGTAAACCAGAAAGCTGGTGCCTTGGGGCCCAGGGAGTGAGGTACAGCTCAGAGCATTGAGCTGGGATTGAGAATACAAAGCACAAAGCTCACTGGGTGTGATGGCTCAAGCCTGTAATCTCCCTGAATGGGAGGCTAAGGCAGGAGGATTGCTATGAGTTTGAGGCCAGCTTGGGCTACATAGTGAGTTCAAGGCCAGCCTGGACTGCATAGTGAGACACTGTCTCAAAAAACAAACAAACAAACAAAAAACCGAAAACAAAGCACAAAGCTTGGAAATGAGAGTCTTCTTAAAATTTTATTATTGCAGAAGCACAATCACAATGATTTAATTAAAATATAAAAATTAAAATGCTGTGAAATATAATATCATAAATAAATTCTTATTTTTATTTTGATCAAAGTTTCAAGTTTTGTTTTACCTATGTTCTCCAAACTTTTGATAACAGTGCAAACATCATGGTTCTAATATGAGCTCCATATTGTATTTAACTGTATGTCAAGAGCTGTTGACAACTGTATGTCTAAGTTGTTCTTAATAATTAGGTCATTAAATGGTTGTGGATCATTTTGTCAAGTTTTTATCCAAAATCCTCCAAAGGTTTAAGAATTTTTACTACACTCTTTTCTGGCCTAAAAGTTGTTGTTTTTTTTACTCAAAATTAGTATCTAATATGCATTCTGAGAAATGGATCCAAAGTATCAATTGTTTAATGAATCTCAAAATTCCTTTTCATGTCTTTCTCTGTGTAAAGAGTTATACTAATATATTTCATTGGTACCATCAAGGTATGAAAATAATTTTTCACAAACTGAAGGTAAGGGAGGTTACACATGGCTGTTTGTAAAGTATCCCTTCATAATCAACTGTCTCCCATAGTTCGTTTTAAGCAGATCTTTGGAAATTATTTTCTAATTGTAACATTTTTAAAAAGCTTCAGTGTCTTTTGGCAAAACAAAACATTGCTTTTTCGTTCTGTTTTTCTGTCTTCTTTCTCGGCTCTCTTAAACACTGGTGCAGCAGCTACTTAGCAGCAGTGGGACTGGAGGAGGCTTCGCTGTGAGTTGCTGGACACTGAGACTCCTGACCTGGAAGCTGTAAGATGTCTAGTGCTGCCACGGGCTTTGCGTTGAGTAAGGCTCTAAATCTTTCTCTTTATAGCTCACTTAATGTGTAAGTGCAATGAAAGATGCAAGGCATTGCTCAGGTTTGGATTGAATGAGTCTATCAGAGGAGTCCAATGGGGCTTGAATCAGGGCAGTGGGTGGCAAGGTGCCTTCCAGCTGGAGGAGTCCACTGGGGAGTCCACTGCGTTGTTTGGCTTCTCATCTCCATGAGGGAAGGTCGCACTGACGCAGGAGTGTGGCAATGGTCAACCAAGCAATGTCTCTCTCTCCTCATCCATCTACCACAACTACAGAGCCTCTTCTCTATAATCTTTTTTTTTTTTTGGTACCGGGGATTGAATTGGGGTCCTTGTGCTTGCGAGGCAGGCGGCGGAACCACTGAGCTAAATCCCCAGCCCTTTTCCTTATAATCTTATGAGGAATTATTTCCCATTGTTCACACCACTAGAAAAGCCCAAGTGCCCAGGGCCAGGAGTTGGTGCCTCAGGACCTCTTTTACTCTAATTGTTGGCCTTGCTGAGCCTGAGTTTCAAAGCTTGGATAGTGAACAGGGATTCCTCATTGCAAGAAGCCTTCTCTAGGTCTTGGATATGTTTTTTTAGAGTTTTAATTTTTTTGTTATTTTGCCTGTATGACATATAGAAGAATCTTAGATAATGATAGAAAGGCCCTTTAAAGCCACAGTAGTTATTGAGAGAAAGGAGCACCTAGGATGGCCCAGGCACCTATCAAAATATTATAGTCTTATCTCATACAAGCCTTATAAAGTAGTTATTATCTCTAATTTCAGAAAGCTAAAGTTCCAAAAGCTTAGGATATTTGCCTACAATTTTATAGCTCTTGTATAATCGGAGCATAATTGTCCAGATCCAGTGTTTCCTATCATGATGTCTCTGGCAAAAATAAAAAATAAAAAACAAACAGGAAAACCTCTGTGTGGTTATGTAGGCTTTGCTGTCTGTTTTCCTGTGCATGGAGGTTCTTGTACAGCTCCTCTCTGAGACGTTCTCTTTGTGCCTCTCAATGCGCAATAATAAAGGGCAGTGTCTGCAAGAACAAGGTGTCTGATGTACAGATCTATTGAATTTTCTGTACTCTATGAATAAAACCTTCCTCCAGCAAAATTGGCATCTCCTTTTGCAGAATTTTTCCATCCTCTGTGGAGAATATATTCTGGTGCCTGGTTTGGATACTGTCGAAACCAGAAGAGGATAATAGAGCCTGTAGAGGAAACATCATAATCATAAAGTAGGTTCACAGTCTTCCCTATAGTTCCAGATACTTCTGTCTTCTGGGATGTGATAGAGTCTGTTTTCCCAGGTCCTGCAACATAAGAAGCACAACAGCCACAGTGTCAAACTAGGGTCCTCCTCCAAGAGAAGAGCTCGGGGGTTGGACAAGACTGTTACCTGGGAGGGCCAGGACTAGAAGTGAAGTGAAAATAAACTTGTGGATGATCATTTCTTCTGGATTACTGATTGATGACTTTATATTATTCAGTAAATGCTTCAAAGCATCTCACACTCAAGTCACTGGGAGGAGTTTCCTGGAGGGCCCTTGTCAACACTCACAAGTCAGAAATGAGTGGAGCAAAACTTAACTGCATAAAGACATTTTTTCAAAGGAACAGAAATAACTCCTCTTGAAGTGACTTTGAGAGATACTGTTCTTGCTCTGAAATAATTTGAATTCCTCCTATCTCTAGACTTGTTTATTCATGTTCATAAACACAGGTAAAATGGAAAATAATAGTACCAAATAGTTAACAGTGGTAATTTCTGTAGGTTGAATTTAATACAGTGTTCTTTTAATTTACTTTACTTTTAAAATTAATGAATATGAGTCTTTGGATAAATATTATTTCAGTGAGAAGTTAGTATTTTGAGATATAAATTCTGTTGTGTCCTTGTTACAGATGGAAACAGGAAAGAATGAAAAAGAAACTTTCCCCATTCCAGCTGCAGGTTCTCTTCAAAAACAGCAGAATCTCTGGTTTCTAAATTGTAAGTTCTGCATATCTCTGAGCCAGAAACATTGGGGAAGATTTACACAGAATTTCTATTTTATAGTCTTAAAAAGAAATAAAACCAGGTTCTCTTTCCATCTGGACTACCTGATTTCTGGGGGTTTGTTGTAGATAGAAAAGGAGGGAAGGAAAAAAAGCAATAGAATTTGTAAGCTAAAAAGTAGTATGGTATGTTCTATTCATTTTACATCATGTCTTTCCCTTCTTTTTCAACAATTTTCTGCCCATTTCTCACACTGACTTTCCATTTCCCTGACAGTGAAACCAAAACGGTTCAATTTTCAATGAATTTTCTAACAAATTCATGAGCCTGTTTTTACTGTCTGTGCAGTCCTATGTGGAGATAGGGTATTAAAGAACTCCACTAATAAGGCAGTCCTTAAATCACTAGGTCTTCTTGTAACTTTAACACATTTCCAATATAAGGCAGTTTTAATCTATAGTGATTTGAAAGGATAACAATCAAAAGTCTCATTTTGATGCTGTGTCATTGGGTCATGAATGGTCAGGTATATTTCTTAGAGTAACTGAGCTAAAGTATGAATGTCAGATAATAATTAGATGAAACAGTTACACCTTGCTTGAATTTTGGTATTTTAAAATAAAGTGTGTTGTACTTTTTATTTCTAAAATAATGCTTAGTATTGAGCTTAAAGTATATAATTTTAAAAATAAAGAATATTATAAAATAAAAAATTAAACAATCATTACTCAAAAATAACCAATACTGCTGCAAACATTTTGGTGTTATACACATAATATTCTGAATGTTACTTTATTTTCATATTAAACACCTATCATTTCAGCATTTTGTTTACCTTTTTTGTACATAATTATGGTCACACTATAGGTAATTTTCCCCCATGTGATATTTAACATGAGGCAGGTAGTAGGGATAGCATAGCCTTTGGAGTCAGTCCTGATTTGAAAATCTAGGCTAGTTGTTTGGGTGGGTTTGGGAGAAACTTAAGCTTTCTGAGTATGCATCTACTAATCTGTTAACTGAGAAAAATTCTAATGATCCACCAGAGCTGTTTTGAGAATTCAATGAAGTAATATTTGCAAAGTGCAAGGCACATGGTATTTGGTTTCAATAAGCAGTAGCTTCCATTACAAATTCTTCGTAAATAAAACATATTTATATAAAGTTTCTAAAATGAAGAGTACAAATAAGAATTCTAAAACTTGAGAAGAAAAAGTTTTGGTTTGATTCAAGTGATGATGCATGGTCCCACCCTTTGCTCTTTGCCAGAAGGCCCGAAAACAAAAGTTGCAGACAGAATTCAACTAATGAATTTGTCTATTCTAGGTGGAAAATAAAATGTGCAGAGCTGTTAGGATGGGTAAAACATACCAGCTGCAGATACAATCCTGATAAAAGGGCCTGTTTTCTACCATGGGGCATAATGGCTTGGTGATGGAGTTGATACATGATGGATCTACAAACGTTAGCTATGCTGAATCCCATAGAAAAGCACAGAGATGCTAGTGAGTGCAATGATGTCTTGGTTTGAGTTAGGTAGAACTCAGTAAACAGCATAAGTAATTGTCAACAGGGGCACCAGGATCTTTTCCAATAACTTCTTTTCCTTGTAGCTAATTTTTTTTTTAGAGTTTTAGAAAGTTCCTCGTTTTAAAGTTGGACAGCTTTAGCTGCAGAATTTGGGTACAGGCTGCAGGTGATTAGGGAGCACTGTGCCCTACAGAGCAGTGTCCCCAGGCTGGGTGGCTGTGATATTCAGGATGCTGAGAAGTTGTTAAAGTGCTCCTTAATCTTCCTGACTTCTCTGGCCCACTTGAAATTAGTGTAAAGAGAAAAGCAGGAGCTTTCTCTTCCTGCTTAGCTCTCTACAGGCTTTGAAAGTTCGTCACTTCATAACTGTGGTTGAGAATCGCATTGTCTCCTTCAAGGACAACCAGGGATGGGGGTGCTCTGCACCACTTTGTGGACACTGCTCACCCCTGAATAGAAAAAGTAACAAATTTAGCTAGACAAAGTCATGTCAGATCAGGTTTTCACCATGATTGCTATTATTCTTCATTGGAATTAGAGAAAAAATCAGAGTGAATGAATGCCTTTTCCCTCTTGGTTTTCTGAGAATCAATCTCAGATTTTCTTGGTTGTCTCTGACCCTTTGTAGTGACTGTTCATGACTCATTTGAATCCAAAAGCTCGCTAGTGAACTCTGTGTTCACCTCTTCATCCTTCAGTTCTTAAGTTTGTTTTCAAGGTAATTTATTGCTCAAAGCATTTTCTTTTCTTAGATTCCACACCCTGTTCCACCAGTGGATGCAGAAGGCTCACTCAGGCTCACACACACCCTGAAAAGGAAATAACAATTTGGCTATTAAGCCAACCAGAAAACAAACATCATTTGGTTTAAATTTAAATTTAAATTTAAATTCCTCCCACTCAATCACCCAGAGGAATCACTGTGAGCTGGTGCAGAATAGCTGCAAACTTTTATCCATGTGTTTTTGATAAGATTCTTCAAAATTCTCCCATTTTTGAAGCAAATACTATCCAAAGCTACCCTGGTTCTATGAGTCGGTGGTTCTACAGGCATTGAAGAAAAATTGGAAAATCCAAGAAAGCAAAAAGAAAAAAAACCCAAAAATACAATCACTCACAGTTTCAACGTGCCTCCATACAGAACTCTTTGTGTTTTTGTTTAGTTAATGATAAAATGTCATATATTTTCCCCAATATCCAGCAAGTCTCTTCTCATTTTCTAAACTCTTTTTCTAAAGCATTATAAACTAGCAGTGGTGATGAGGATGGTGAGATAGGCTGGTTCGGTCAACATTTAGAAGTATACTAGGCTCTTCCCTTAACTCCCTCACAGTACCCTAATGGACTCAACCCAGGTGTCCACCCTTCCTGTCTCAAGGTGCTTACTCTTTTAGCAACAGGTAAAGCGGAGTCTTTATGCTTTTTGTTCTGAGGAAGATGAGGTATTTGCAATTCTTACTGAGTAAAGTGATCTCCTTCTATGATTCTTCCCACAGGGGGCCAAATGAGAGCAAAGGAAGGCCAAACAGCTCGGTTTTCACATCAAAAGATACTGCGTGATGATACTTTGTCGTGAATTTCAAGAACATTTTATTTTTGAAGAAAAATACCACTTTTTAATTTTAACAGTATATCTTAAATGTATTGGCATATCATTATTATGCCATATCATTTGATTTGTTTTTTCTTTAATCATTGAATTGCATTCTGTATGGACATATTGTTATTTAACTATTTTCTTATCACTGAATAGAGAGGTTGTTTTTAGTTTCTCTGCTCAGTGTGATGTTTACCGCGAGGATTTAGTGGAGGATTTTTATTACATTTAGGGAGTTTCCTTCTATTTTTAATTTACAAAATAATTAAAATTTACCAAATACTTTTTGGGCACCTATTTAAAAAACACATATTTTCCCTTTATTACATAATTGAATAATTTCAGATTATGAAATTTATAATAGGTTTTAACACCAAACTTGGTTTACTGGTATTTAATTTATATGTTTACATCTCTATGTTGTAATGTGTGTGCATGGGTGTGTGTTACTCTTTATAAGTTTTTATAGCACGGCAATACCTTTTGGAATGAGCTTATGTTAGTCATCTTTCCATTGCTAGAACAAAATACTTCACATCCATGAGTCTGAGGAAGAAAGACTTATTTTAGCTCATAATTTCAGAGGTTTCAGTCCATGGTCTACAGGCTCCAAGGCAGAAACATCATGGTGGAAGGGCATGACAGAAGAAAGTTATTCATGTCAACATTTAGAGGCATAGTAAGTGGGTTCATGTTCATGTCAAGGTAGTTAAAAAGCAGAGCGGGAGGAAAAGACCCTCAGAAAAGTTTTACTCTTCAAAGTCACCCCACCCCCCAGTAACTTCTTTCCTCCAACTAGATCACATCTCCTAATAGCCCATTCAGCTATGAAGTCAACAATAGTTTAACCCATTGCTGATCTTAGTGCTATCAAATTCCAATCACTTCTCTAATCATCTCTTAATCTGATTAAGTTGAAAATCAGTATCAAACATTCCAGAGTTAAAAATTTTAAAGCTTTTGATATGTTCTTGAACATATAAAATAATGTAGGAATCATCTGATACCAGAAATTCTTAAAATTCCAGGCATACATATCTCTGGACTCAGTGTTATTTTATTTTTACTACTATTATTTTATGCTATGGAATGATTTAATTTTTAAAATTTCTTCTTGAAGTAATTAATAGTAGAAAACTTCCCAGACAGAAGTGGAGAATTGGACATAAAGATAAGTGAGGCATATAGAACTCCAACTAGCCATGATCAAAAGAAATCTACACATAGATATGTAATAGTCAAGATCCCAGAAACCCAACAGAAGGACAAAATCCTACAGGCAGTTAGAGAAAAGAAACAAATCACCTACAAAGGAAAGCCCATCAG